>PVHP010010652.1:0-37938 GCA_004024765.1 Zapus hudsonius | reverse complement strand
CCTGCTTCACCCACTGGGGTATCCATTGCATTTCTGCACTCGGCTTGGTGGTGGCTTTGTCCTCGGTGGGTGCTCCCACGCAGACATCATAGATGTCCAGTCTGGGGTGGATTCTTGGAATCGCGGCCGGGACCGAGGCGGGCGGGTGGGGGCGGGGCCTCGCGCGGCGCCAATGGGCGTTCGCCCCGCCCCCTCCGAGCCCCGGGCGGGCGGCGGAGCCCGAGCCGCTGCCGGAGCCGCAGCCGCAGCGAGCCGGCGTCCCCGGCCTCGCCATGGCGTGTGCGGGGCTGCTCGCCGTGTGTCTGCTCGGGCCGCCCGCGCCCGAGCCCCCGCGGACAGCCGCGCCGGCCGCCGGACACGCGCTCTTCCAAGACGTGAGTGGGGCCGGCGGGCGCGGGGACTCCTTCTCCGTCTGGTCCCTGCGTCCTCTGTCCCTGTGTCTCCCTCCACGTCTGTTGGCCTTGCTTCGGTCTCCTGCGGCTCTGTCCGTTCGCCTGTCTGTCTGTCCGTCTCTGTGTCTCTCTGACCCTGCTATCTTAGCTTGGATCTCTGCTGCCTTTGTGTCTCCTTGGCTCAAATCAGTGTTTCTGTCCCTGCTGCCCAGCACCCCAGCCCCTCACCGTGTCCCGCAGCGGTGAGGGCTGCCAGCGTGCATCACAGCAGCAGCCTGCTCCGTGACAGCCCCGCTGGGCTGAAGGGGTGGGGCTGCCTGTCCTGCCCCCTCACGCCACCCCCATGCTCCTCCTGGGCACTCAGGCCTAACCTAGGGTTGGCAGAGTCCTACAGTTGGTAAGGGATTCCTCCCATAGGCAGCAGGTGGCCTGTATCCCCCTTGCGTGACTGGGCCACCTGGCCTGCCATGGTCACAGACCTGAGCCTCACTGCAGCATGTCCCAGCCCTCTCCTGTCCCCACTCCAGAGGTCCTACCAGTGAAGAGACTGTGACCCCCCTCCCCACTGGCCCAGTGACTCAGCACCTTGACCACTGTCTCCCAGGCCTGAGGGGCCATGTCCTGGTCAGGGGCACAATGGGGTGTGGTCCCAGGTGTCCTTCTCAACTTAGCATTCCTGCCCTCCTCACCCAGTGTCTCCATCTACCCCAGCCAGCTTTAAGGTTAGGTTGGTGGTTTAGCTAGAGGAGACCTGTAGCTTTATGGGGGCTCTTCAGGCCCTGGACTTCATGCTCCTTGCTGGGAAGAGTTAGGGGACCTAAATCCGCCAGGAACCTGCCTGGACTATGTTCCTCTCTGTTTCTTCTGTAAATAGAATCTATTGACCCTTGGCACCCTCCTTCTCCTTCACACACACATGTGTATTTACACTTACCTGTGGTCTTGTCACTGAGTTGGCACCTGCAAATGAAGGACTGGCTACTGCCTGCTGGTCAGCATCTTCAGCAGGCACAGGTGAAGAACTCAGAGAAAGCAGAGACTGGCCTGGGCTGTGGGTGGCCACTCAGCAGAGTTGGGGTTCTGGTCTGGGATGGCTGCCCAGGCTGACCATCTTCTCAACCTTCCTCAAGCTGGGCCTATGCCCAGGGTTGCTGCATCACACAGAACTCGGCTGGACTCCAGCTGCGGGAGGTAGAGGTGCAGAGAGCACCCTGCAGGGCTGGCTCTGCTGCAAGAGGGACCCAGTGCTGGGACCTGCTGTGCTCTCTTCCTGTGCCCCTTGCTGGAGAAGTGCCCGCAGGGCTGAGCTGAGTGGGAGGACAACCAGGCAGGGGGCAGGCCAGCCAGCTGGGGCTCCTTTGGTTTGAGGGGCCTCCTGCCTCCCAGGCCCCACTCATAGCTTCCCTCTCATGACCTTTTGTTCCCTAGGTTTTCCGCAGAGCGGACAAGAATGGTGAGTGTGGCTTCCCTTAGATTTCCACAGTAGGGGACCAGGAGGGGTGAGCTGAGGGCTTGGGGATAAAGTCTAGTGTGGAGACAAGTCTTGGGGAGCCCCAAATGTGAAAATCAAATAAGACTCTTCCCTGAGAAAAGAGGGTTCACTGTTCTGATGGAACTGCTTGGCAAGATGGAAACAAGCAAGAGGTTTGGTCCTTGGGGCTTGCCCTGGACAGTGATGGGTACTCTCTGTACAAGACTTGTGTTGTCCCTTCAACAGCCAGCTAGGTAGGAATCCTCACCCCAATTCACAGACATAGGAGTAGAGGCCCAGAGAGGTAAATCAAATTTTCTGAGATCAAGCTGGGTGTGGTGGCGCACGTCTTTAATCCCAGCACTTGGGAGGCAGAGGTAGGAGGTTCACTGTGAGTTCGAGGCCTGCCTGAGACTACATGGTGAATTGCAGGCCAGCCTAAGCTACAGCAAGACACTACCTTGAAAAAGCAAAACAACAATCAAAAAAAAAAAAATTACCTGAGATCACATAGGTTTGAATTGGTGAACCTTGAACCCAGGTCTTCCTGACATGTGGTCCTAGCTTTCCTAGATGAGGAGGACCTTCTATAGGCACCATCATCAGGATTTAGGGAGGACTTGAAGGGCACAGTTAAACCTAGTGCTTGGGCAAGCATACAGCTGGGCACAGTGTGTGGGAGTCAGCTTCTGCTCTGGGCAGTCTCAGGTCCTGGCTTGTAGTACGCAGCAGGTTTGTTGCCCCTGGATGCCTCCAAGCAGCCCATCGTACCGATTGCCAGGGCAAGGTCTGCTGGGTACCCAGGCAGCCTGGGTCTTTCCTCTCCCTGGGCATGCAGATCCTCTCTGTTCCAGCCTCTGACATGGGATCGTGTTCCCACTCCTTGCACCTTCTCCTCTGGGCCCCATACAAACTGCTCCTGGTGACATTTTTGAGAGGAGGGGGTTCTGAGGCAGGGTCTTTGCTCTAGCCCAGGCTGACCTGGAATTCACTATGTAGTCTCAGGCTGGCCTCAAACTCACAGTGATCCTCCTACCTCTGCCTCCAGAGTGCTGGGATTAAAGATGTGCGCCACCATGCCTGGCTCTGGTGGGGACTACTGATGCATGCTCTCACTCATATCAGGACATTCCATCTGCAGAGGCTCAGGCCCTCTCCATTTGCTTAAGACTTGCATATCATTTCAGGATGAATCCCTAGTGTCTTTAACTGTCTTAATGCCTCTGCTTCTGCTTAATGTCCCTGTGATGGGGGGAGGGCTCATGCCCTCCCCAGTAAGTCTGCTGCTTTGTAGAGCTGTTAGGAAGACTTCATTTGCCTCCCAGTGTCTTCTCTGGGAAGGTTCTGGGACCAAAGTATGAAGTCCCCTCCATCCTGGGGCAAGGCTAGCCAGCACACAGAGAAAGGCTGGCTGCAGGCCGCTTCAGCCCTGCTCTGAACCCCAGGCTGCTCTTTCTTCGTCTGGCAAACGCTGTGTCCCTTCCCAATGCATTGTGCATGGGAGGGCCCTAGATATCTTTGGAGACTCCAGTCCTTCTGTCCCCAACAATCAGGGCCCCCAACTGAAGGCAGAATCCCATGCCACCTGGTTGGGTGATTTTAAGTGCTATCAGGCCTTTGGGGAAGCCTGGACCTCTGGTGGGGTATAGTAGGGCTCTGAGGGTTACCCACTGTGCACCCTGCCCCTCCAGATGATGGTAAGCTCTCATTTGAAGAATTCCAAAATTACTTTGCTGACGGAGTTCTCAGCACAGGAGAGCTGCAGGAGCTATTCAGTGGCATTGACAGGCATCCCAGCGAGTGAGTATGAGAAGGGATGGCTGGGTGGTGGGTGGTGCCAGGCCAGGTTGTTCCATCCCCAGTGTGTCCCCTGCTGTCATGGTTCGTTCTAGAGGACGGGAGGGGGGGGTAGGGAAAAGTGCCAGCTTTACCCCTCCACCCACCCACCCACCCATCCTATCCCATCCCCAGCCTTGTTGCTACACTGCTTCCAGCTGGGACCCCAAAATAGCCAGGCCTGAGTCACCACCCATGCTCAGCCTTTCCATTCCTGCTTCCTGCAGGAGCTGAGAGGAGGGTGTCTAGGGACAGCTGGGCCCAGCCTGTCTGCCTGTGCATGCAGGTGCAGGAACACACACCTTCCCACACGTGGGCGCACGCTCCTTTCTTGCTTGGGTACACACACATCACATCCATACACAGCTGTCCTCTCCCTTCTCATCCCCTTAGGATAAATCCCAGATTAGGTCAGCATTCAAGGTTCCCAAGACTTGGACTGACCTTTTATCTGCAGTGCTTGGGCCCCCCCTTCTCTGACTAGACACCCTAGTCTGTGTTGGGTGCTGGGGAGGGTGGAGACATTGGCCTCCCTATCACCAGGCCCAGGTCTAAGGATCTGAAGAGTGCCTTCTTTTCCCCACAGCAATTTAGAAACGGAGAAACTGTGTGGTGAGTAGGCTTATGGCAGCCCTTTGTGTCCTGGGCCCCTGGATAGGGGGGTGTGGTGAGGGACATCTGATGGGGCCAGAAGGCTGGGGCAGCTGAGGAACTACAGGTTGGGGAGATGGTGGGACCAGGAACCCTTGGTGCCTCCTCTGCTTGCAGAGTACTTCTCCAAACACCTGGGAATCTATCGGCCTGTGCTGGCTGCTCTGGAGTCACTGAACCGTGCAGTGCTCACTGCCATGGACACCACAAAGTCGGTGAGTGCAGGGAAGGGCAGGTAGGGTTCCGGGGGAGTGGCACAGGCTGGTGCTGTGGGGTCTCTCCTGCCGTGTGGCTCAGGGCTGTGAAGCTTGGATCCAAATTCTGATACTCCTACTTAGTGTCTGTGCCCTTTACCCCTCTCTCCTGGCCCTCAGTTTCCTTATCTGTAAATCACAGATGATAATGGACAATTAAGCCCGGTATGGTGGCTCACACTTAGTCCCAGCTGAGGAAGGAATATTGTCACAAGTTCAAGGCCAGCTTTGGGTACATACATAGTGAGAGTGTGTCTCAAAACCAAAAAACAGAAAAGCAAGGGGGGAATTAAAGTAGGGTGCAGTCAGGGAGCTTTGTCTGTGTTCTTTGCTTGGTTCCAGCACCTGGAACAATGCTGTCTGAAGTAGGTTTTGGTTTGTAATTGTTGGGGGCTATCAAGCCAGAAGCTGCAGGCATGGGCCGGGTCATGGGGTTATACATGGCCCCTGTGAAGCAGGACCTGATCCCAGCACACGTGTGCCTAGTTGTCAGTGTGTGTGGACACTTGTGTAGATAGTGTTGACATCAGGGCTTCACACCCTTATGAAAAATAAGCCACGTCTCTTTTTTTATGCACAGTGCTGGGGTCAGAGCAGAGGGTTGCAAGGCAAGCACTCTAGTACCAAACGACATCCTTGCCCTGTATGTTCCCGTCAAGGAATGGCTGCTAGAGCCAGGTGTGGTGGCACATGCCTTTAATCCCAGCATTCAGGAGACAAGGATCACTGTGAATTCGAGGCCAGCCTGAGGCTACAGAATGAATTCCAGGTCAGCGGGGCTAGGGTGAGACCCTACCCCTCTTCCAAGGGCCTGTTTTACTTTTGATATGAAATCGGATCATGTACATTTTCATGTTAAACTTTTTGCTGAATAAACTTTTATAATAGGAAAAAAAGTGCCAGGCATGATGGCCCACACGTGTATTTCTAGCACTCAGGGAGGTAGAGGCAGGAAGAGCTTGCAATTAAGCCCAACCTGGGTCCCCTGATGAGACCCTGTCAGAGATGAGAGAGGAGAAAGAGAAAATGTCTCATCCCTTTGCCCACAGTTCTTCTGGAGTGAGAGAGTGGTAAGCAGGAATCGGTTGTACCTGACCCAACTTTGTTTTTGTGGGTCTGGGGATGGAACCCAAGGCCTTACACCTGTTACACCCCAATCCCCAGCCCACATTTTATAGAAAGGGAAACTGTGGCTCTTCAGTCAGTGATCCCTTGAGCACACAGCTCTTGGTAGCTTTCACATGAGATTTAGTAGGTTTTCAAAGGTTGCCTGGCCTGTTGAACTTGTATTCTCTGAATTTACACTGGTCTGAGGCGTTCAAGTTGAATACCAAAATCATCCTGTTGTCCCAGCCACCTCCTAGCCCAGGAGGGACTGGGGTAGCCCATCCCCACATGACGACCCTGCAGCTGCAAACGCTCCCAATCTCTTTATCTGGCTCTTGATGCTCTGACCGTAGCAGCCTCTCTCCCTGAGCCCCTGGTAGCGCGGTCCACTCATCAAGTCCAATATGGCTCAATTGAACACTTCACGTACCAGCCTGGAGCCATACTCCTGGTACATGGCTTGGGTCATCCAGCGGCACCGGAAGGATTGCAAGGAGGCTACCATGGAACCTCCAGTCCACACAGCTGTGCCCCTACCAGGCTGGGCCACCAGGCAGGGTTTCAGATTGGAGTGGTCATGCCGCTGGCGCTGCGCCTCCAACTCCAAACTCATGCGCTCCGCAAAGCCAGGGAACAGCGTTGACCCACCGGCCAGCACCACCGTGCTGGCCAGCCGTGTCCGCAGTGTCGGGGGCATCTTTTGCAGGGCCTGGAAGGCCAATGTGGGCAGTCCTGGCTCGGGGTGACCTAGCAAACTCGGCTGGAAGATGGGTTCCGGGCACTGGAAGCGCTCGCAGCCGAGGTGTACCCAGCAACCATCGCCCACGCGGAAACACGCGGGCTGGTGGCGGGCTGGGTCGCGGAGGTCGCCCTGGAAGTCCTGCGATACGTAGCAGTAGCGCTTCTTGAGCTGCGTGATGGCCTTGCGGGACAGGCTGTGCGGCTGAAGGTCGGGGCACGCCGCCTGCAGCAGGTCTCGAAAGTAGCGTGACAGGGTGCTGCCGGCCACGTTCAGTCGGAAGGTGGCCTGGCGCCACGAGTGTCCCGCGTAGATGGGCGTGGCGTGGCACACGCCCGCGCCCGCCTCCACGGCCACCCCGCTGGTGGCGCCCGTGGAGCTGAGCGCCAGCAGCGCCGTGCTGGCCAGGTGGCACGCGGGCACCGCCAGCGCCTCGAACAGCAGCTCGGCCGCCTTCTCCCGGCCCTCGGGGGGCGCCGACGGCGAGTCGCTCACCAGCACGGGCCACTCCTCCGGACACACCTTCAGGCCGCCGATCAGCAGGCGTTCCCACAGCCCCTCCAGCGCCTCCCAGTCCACCACCACCCCGTGCTTGATGGGATGCGCGCGCGCCACGCCGCCCGCCAGCTCGCAGCCGGCCTCGCCGGGCAGCTCCGGCCGCTCCCAGCTGGGCAGCAGGCTGGAGCTCTTCAGCACGACGCGGGGCTGGTCCTCGCCGGCGAAGCCCGCCTTGGTGAAGCCCGAGCCCTGGTCCACCACCACCGCGACGTGGGCCACGGCCGACGGCCGACGGGTCCGGTGGCGGCGGCTCCCGGATTTGGACGCCGCCGCCGCCGCCGCCTTGGGAGCTTGGCCGGGCCACATGGCCGCAGGCTCGGTCCCCAGAGCCCCTGGGCCTCCAGGGCCCGAGTCCTGCCCTGGGCTGGATTCAGGCCCTCTCAGTCCTCCCCGAACTGGGCCGAGGGCTCCGGCTCCGCTTCGGGCTCGCTCCCTTGGCCCGGGGTCCGGCTTGGCTTTCGCTGGGTCCCATGCGCCCCAGGGCTCCCTGGCCTGCGCTCTTGTGGGTGGATGGTCAGGGGGTGAGACTAAAACCTTTCAGATCCTGAGAAACTGCCAGAAGAGGTTTGGGCAGTGAAAGGGCAAGGCGTCTGGACTTTCATCCCCATTTTTCTCCGTGGGGACCCAGGAGTCCCTGTCACCCACCTCACCTGGGTTTGGCTGGAGAACTTCCTGGTTGTGGAGGGGGGGGAGAGGAGGAAGCAAAGAACTTGGGTTGGACGCTCATTATGACCTCAGTTCGCACCCCTCCCCCAAGCTCCCCGTTCTTTTCCGCTTTGTGCTGAAGGCGGCAATTTGGGAACGGCCATCAGGCCTATGCCCAGCAGAGAGCTGACTCTTCTCCCACTTTGAATTATCTGATGTTCTCTGACCAGATGTGCGGCCCTTCAGTTCTAAAGAGAAAACTGCTGGGTGTGCTCTTAATCCCAGCCCTTGGGAAACTGAGTAGGAGGATTGCTGTGCGTTCAAGGCCAGCTTGGACTATAGAGTGACTTCCAGGTTAGCCTGGGCTAAAGTGAGACCCTGTCTTGAAAAAAAAAAATAAAAAGAAAGCTTTTTTGGTTTGGTTTGGTTTTTTTGTGGTAGGGTCTCGCTCCAGCCCAAGCTGGAATTCACTCTGTAGTCTCAGGGTGACCTCAATTCACAACCATCCAGCCTCTGCCTCCCAAGGGCTGGGATCAAAGGCATGGGCCACCACCTCCTTCTAAAAGAAGGATTTAAAAAGTGTGCGCGAAGAGAGAGAATGGGCATGCCAGGGCCTTGAGCCACTGCAAAAGAACTCCAAATGTATGCACCACTTTGTATATCTGGCTTTACCTGGGTGCTGGAGAATTGCACCTGGGTTGTTAGGCTTGGCAGGCAAGTGCCAGCCCTCTGAAATAAGGATCCGTTGCAAGGATCTTGACAAGGGTGACTGGTTTCAGGGCTTTGGGGACCTGGTGGGCATGATCTCTGGAGTTAGTCCTGGGGTGGAGGGACATGGCTTGAGCTTGTAACCATGGGTGTGGAGCAGTCAGCTTTCATAGTAAGCAGAGGCATGCCAACTGTGGCTGTAGTGAGTGGTGCTGTTTTCCTGCTATGTCTGCCCCTAAGGGAGGCGTTCTGAGTCACCACTGTGTGGCAAGAAGGATGTATGGTTTTTTTTTTTTTTTGTTTTTTGAAACAAGGTCTCTATGTTGCCTAGGCTGGCAATGAACTCAAGATCCTGGTCTCCAGAGTGCTGGGACTACAGGTGTGTGCTACCACAGCTGGCTAAAGTGTGCCTTTGGCAGGACTGGAATGGGTAGGCTTTAGGGTCTGGAAATGACTGTGGGACCCAAGAAAACCAGAAGCAGCTGGCTCCTGCCCAGAGAAGGCGAACATTTTGGGAGTGATGTAAGGAGTGAACTTCATACTGGAAGCCACAGTGCCAGTATGGCCGAGCAGGGGAAGGGGGCTATGACTGAGGGCACTGAGGATCCAGAACCAGACTGGATTGCTTGGCCTGCACGTTCCAATGACAGGTTTAGGCTGAGGGAGGGACAGCAGAGAGCCCTTGAGAGCTGTGGACAGAGGTGTGAACTGGCCACAGATAAATGTTTGGAAGAAGCCTTGGGCTAAATGTGGTTTAATAGATGGGACTGAGTAGTTGTAAAAATCTCTGATGTAGGGGTCTTGGAATCAAGGGGAGCCGATTGCTTGGGAATTACAGAGTTCAGTCTTCCTGAATGCTGCCCCAGGCCGACTTTAGGCCCACCACAGCTGCCCAGCCTGGGTTGGCTCAAGCCCACCCCCCTTGAGTTACAGCTCTGGCATGAATGATCGGTCCCGTGCCACGAGGAAGGAAAAGGCGGAGACTGCCCTGGCTGCAGACCATGGCGGCGTCTCCCACCCTGGCCTCAGCCTGGACCCCCCAGTCCCGACGACGTTGGGGACAGAGCTAGCAGACGCCAGGCTTGCCATGGACTCTTTATTGAGCCCATTCCGTGGCGAGGCCCGCGCCGGGCGCTCAGGGCCACGGGCGGGGGCTGCGGCGCCGTCTGCGGGGCTGCGCCTCGCGGGGGTCGTCCTCGCGGTCGGCCTGGCCCTGGGTCAGCAGGTGCCAGGCGGGCGCGGCCTTGGCGTCGGCGGCGCCCCCGAGCCCCCCGGCCGCGCGCCGCCCCTCCTCCTGCAGCCGGGCGTCCAGCTGCAGCAGCAGCACCAGGATCCGTTTCATTTCCCGGGCCCGCGAGCCCTCGCGCCGGTCCACGCCGTCTCCCGCTCCTCGAAGCATGGGCGCCGCCACCGGGGAGCCCGCCAGGGCGCTGACCACGTCGTCATCCAGCCACCCGGGCCGCGCGCAGGGGCCCGTCGCCTCTGCCACCTGCTGCCGCTTGTCCAGAGGGAAAACCAGCACGATCTTAGTCTGGGGGGAGCGAGGAGGGTCGTAAGGGGCGACTCTCCTCTCGAGGACCCTGTTCCAGGACGTGCCCGAGCCCCAGTGTTCCCGCTGGACAGCGTCCTCAAAGCCCTCCTATGGGACCTGCCACCCACTCTAGGCCCATCCCCTACGATGGGACCTCCTGCCTCCTCTCCTGGCCTTGTTGCAGGGGGTCCTCACCCACCCTAGCCTGGTCTGTCTCCGGGAAGAGGGGGAAGTGACCTCTTGTGAGGGTGTGGCCGGGAGGAAAGGAGTAAGGGTATCCCGTGCCTGTAGCCACAGTGGTACCGACGGGGGTCCTTTCTCTATTCCCTACCCCCCACTTATCTGCGGTTGGGAGAAGCCCTCATCTGAACTGGCTTGTAGGACCCTCACCCCTCTGGGCTGGGGGGGTCTCACTTTCCCTGGAGGGATCATCTAACCCCTCTCCTTCTCCCAGCCTGTCACCCCACCTGCCTGCACTCACACTTGGCTTCTTCCGCTTAAGGTGGCTGAAAAACTGCTTGTGACAGGCCTTATCCAGATCAGGCGGCCTGTCCTCGCCTGTCTGATTGGGTGTTTTGGTCCTCTTGTGGGAACTGCTGTTTCCCATGGTCGGGCTACCACTGGATGCCACTGCTCATGCTGCCTCTGCACTGCTCTGTAGCCTGGGACCCTGGCTCAGCCCCCCCCCCCCCACTGGAGAGAGCAGCATTGTGACCTCATGGTGACATCACAGCTCCAGGCTCTGAGCGCCTTCCCAAGATCCTCTGTGGAAATCGGGGCTCTGATCACTGGCTGACCTCCCTGGTCTGTTTCCCAGCTGTGAAATATGGCTAAGGATCATAAGTGAAGCACTGTTTGCCAGGGGCTTGGAGATGAGTAGAGAGCGATTTCTGTGGCTTGGGCTTGAATTCTGAGCCCCCACCTCCACTAGCTAGACGTGTAACCTCTTGATTGCAAAATGGGGTCAGTTATGGTTCCTACACATTGTTAAGGGCATTAAATGGAATTTTAGGGATAAGCCTGGCACAGGATAGGTGCCAAGTAGGTTCTTTGGTTGCAAATAATACTATCAATCATTTCATGCTCCCAAGGGAAGCTTCTTAAAAGGGCGGCAAGCGTGGAGACAAACCACCTTGGGTCTGAGGATTTAGTTCAGTGGTGGAGCACACTTTTCTGGCAAGTAAGTCCAAAGCCCTGAGTTTGGTCCCCAGCACCAGAGAAAGAGAGAGGGAGAGAGAAGAGGGGGAAGGGAGGGAAGAAGAGGAGGTGGGGAGCAGGAAAGGAAAGGAAACCCCCAGTTTGGCTTGTTTGAGAATGACAGGACCCAGCCTCTCCTCTGGCCCTTAGAAGTTTAGAGAGGTCCCACCTCGCTCAGCTAGAAACCCTTGATGGATGGTGCTTTGAGCTCCCTTGTGGAAAGGCAGGGAACTGCTGGACTTTCTTTTCTTTTTTATCCCCCACCCCCACCCCAGGGTCTCGCTGACCTGGAATTCACTCTGTAAACTCAGGCTGGCTTCGATCTCACAGCGGTGACCCTCCTCCCTCTGCTCTCCATGTTCTGGGATTAAAGGCCTGGTGCCCGCTTGTCTTTTCTTTTTTTTATTTTTATTGTTTGGTTTTTCGAGGTAGGGTCTCACTCTAGTCCAGGCTGACCTGGAATTCACTATGTAGTCTCAGAGTGGCCTTGAACTCACAGTGATCCTCCTACCTCTGACTCCCGAGTGCTGGGATTAAAGGCGTGCGCCACCACGCCCGGCTTTGTCTTTTATTTTCATTAAATATTTTATTTGCAAGGCGAGAGACAGAGAAAGAGAAGGAAAGAGAGAGAGAGAGAAAATGGGCACGCCAGGGTCTCCAGCCACTGCAAACAAACTCCAGATGCATGATGTGTCAATTTGTGCATCTTTGCTTTCCGTGGGTACTGGGGAATCTAAGCACCGTTACACTGAGCAATCTCTCCAGCCCCTGGACTGTGGTTTTTTGAAGTCTTAGATTCTGGCTGTGTGTGGGGGGGAGGGGGGAGAAGTTCTCAGGACTTCTGTGACTGGTGTGTAACTGCGAAAATTCCTAATTAGTAGCATGTCTGACACTAGCAATGACAATTCTGGATTGAGAACTTGTGCTACCGGCCCTGGACCAGGTCCTGTGTAGGAATTAAATGAGGGCCGCACCGGACAGTAGGTGTCATGGGTATTATCATCCCTGTTTTGTAGATGAGGAAACTGAGGTAAAAGTTGCATGCAGTTGGGTGGTCTGGGTGTCCCAACGTGGTCAGCACAGGGCCTGATGCATGGCCGGCTTCCCTGCTTCTCTGCCCCTCTTGGGAGGGGCCGGGGGAGGCTGGGGTCACTGCTGACATGACTTGTGTTTGTGTCTGTGTACAGTGACATGTTGTCCTGTATCTAGCTCCAAGCAAAAAAGTGATGTTTGCTGTGTGGATGGATGTAGCAATGAATGAACAAATGTCCATGTAACTTGTGAGTTTGGGGCCAGCTGGTTGGTATAGGCCACATCACACATTATTTTATATTTATATTATGTCATGTGTCAAAATTGGCCCTGTGACAGCCACCCTGCACCCTACCCCTGCCTGGCTGTGTCTGGGGCCTCGCTGACTATGGCAAAGCTAAAAGTGGACCTGAGGTCCAGAAATGTCCAGCAGATGCTCCCTTGAGTGGTCCTCACACCTCCTAGGAAGAATGGCCCCACCTAGACCAGAGGGAACTTAGAAGCCTAAGTTGGCACGGTGGTACTGTAATCCAGCACTTGGAGGCTGAGGAAGAAGAATCATAACTTGGGGCTAGCCTGGGCTACCCAGGGAGCTGCTATCTCAAAGCAGGAAGGAAGCCAGGCCCCCGCGGCCCATTGAAACTCAGTGCCCTCTTGTCTGCCCTGCTCCTTCCTCACGCATGTCTGAAGCTGGGAGATGCTGACCACACTCCCTCTGCCGGCAGGAGTACGAGCAGGCCTCCAAGGTGGACCAGTTTGTCACCCGCTTTCTGCTACGGGAGACTGTGAACCAGCTCCAAGCCCTACAGAGCTCCTTGGAGGGGGCATCGGACACCCTGGAAGTCCAGGCCCGTGGCCTGAGGTATGTAAGGGTCCTGTCAGCTTGTGAGTTCCCATTGTCCATACATTTCAAACCCCATCAGTGTCACCCCAGTCCATTCTGGAGGTGGATATCTTGGAGACCACATTCTGGGCAGGGAGACCATAAGCTGGTGAGAAGAGGTGGTTGGTTTGTCTTTGGGGCTGGTCCTCACAGTCCCAGGAGACCTGTCTTGCCCCACCTACCCTGGTCTTGTCCTGGAACCCCAGTCCTTAAAGACTCTGTGGGCTTGGGGACAGTAGGCTGACTTTTCCCCCTCCTAGGTGGCATGCCGGGGATGTGGAAGTGCAGAGAAGGCCCCGTGGCAGTCGGCGAGCAGGACGCAGGGCTCTGAGGAGCGTCAGTTGGTCACCCACTTGGTCTGGATCCTCTCACATAGGTATGCCAGTGGCAGGGTGGGCTCCAGGGGAAGGTGTGGCATCCCTTGTTCTCCAAGGGACTGCTCTGCCCCATTTACCCTGGAAGACCTCCTGGCCTCAGGGGCCCATGGCTGACGCCTTCCAGGCCCCTCACCAGGGCAGAGCTCAGAGGCTGAGTTGCAGTGGCGGCTACAGGTCAACCGTCTTCAGGAACTCATAGATCAGCTCGAGTGCAAGGTGAGCGGCTGGTGGCCAGTACCCCTGGGAAGGACCTCATTGACACCTGCCCAAGGCAGTACGTGCTGGAGGCTGGGCCTGCACACTTGTGTTCCTCACAGGCCCCCCAGCTGGAACCGCTGCATGAAGAGGACCTGGCTAAAGGTCCTGATGCGGTGAGCCTGGGTGTTAGGGGCGAGGGACACAGAAAGGGAGGGACTTGAGGGGACAGTTGTCTACCATCTTTTCCCCAGGCCTGGCAGGCAGCTGCTGGGTTCTGGTGCTTGCTCTGTGGCCCTGTAGAAGTCACTGTCCCTTCTCACCTGGATTTCAGAAAGCCAGGTCTGGGGCAGGGGATGGAAGTTGGAGGAAGTAGAGAGGGGCAAGGCTGGATTAAGCGATGACATTGGTGGGTGGATTCTAGCATTCTGGAAGACTTGATGGTGGCAAGGACTTGACCCCACAGAGGTGCAGATCTGGCCCAAGTTAGGAGGGGTGGGGTCCCCCCATGAGCCTGGCCTGCCCCAGTGACTGGTTCCTGTCTTGCCAGCACATCCTTGTGGCCCAGAGGCAGGTGCAGGTGGCGGAGGAAGCCCTGCAGGACTTTCATCGTGCTCTGTGCTGCTATGCGGACTTCACAAGGGCCCAGAGTCATTGTCTTCAGTGAGTCCCCAGCCAACTGGTGGGCTGGCCAAGGTGGGGAGGATGTACACCAAGAGGGGTGCCAGACTGGGTGCCCTATCTAGGACTCCTATGAGAGACTCTGTGGCAGGTGGGCAGTGGTGGTTGTAACCCTGGCCTGGCCATCTCTTCGGCCCCACAGTGTATCTGCCCAGAAGATGCTAGACAATGGTTCCTTTACCCTGTATGAATTCTGGCGGGATGAAGCCTCCTGGAGAAGGTATGAGTAGTGGTCTAGCAGCCAGCTGACACTGAGTATGGGTTGAGTGGAGAGGGTGTCAGGCTGGGTTCAAGTTCTGCTCTCCTCCTCGCTGGCTGTGTGGCTTCAGATAAGTTAAGAGCCCAGGTAACCTCTTTTCCAAAACAAGGGTGATGGCTGGGCATGGTAGCACACACCTTTAACCCAGCACTCCAGTGGCAGAGGTAGGAGGTTCGCTGTGAGTTCCAGGCCACCCTGAGACTACATAGTGAATTCCAGGTCAGCCTGGGCTAGAGCGAGACCCTACCTCAAACCCCATCCCCCCCCAAAAAATGAGGGTGATAATAGTTCAGCCTCCTGGACACTAAGTCTAAATGATAGGTAAAGAACTAAATGTAAGCCAGAAATAGTGATAGAAGCCTATAATTCCAGCACTTGAGAGGCAGAGGCAGGAAGATAAAAAGTTCAAGGCCAGCCTGTGCTATGTAGCAAGACTCTTAAGAACAAAAGGCTTAATCCAGTGCCTGGCACACAGTAGGCCCTCCGTGAACATACATTATTGTCAGTGCGTGTTGCACCATATGCCAGATGCCTTCATGGAATCCTCACAGTGAACTAGATACTTTGTCCTCATTTCACAGAAGGGAAAAGAAAATTGAGGCTGGAGCCAGCTCAGGAAGGCCTGGCATCTGAGTCAAGGCAGTAGGATTGGGGTTTGACCCAAGAGCAGGTGACCCTAATCTCAGCACAGACCTGCAGCCTCTGTCCTCTGTCCGGCCCTCCCAGGCATCAGCAGTCACCCTGTAGCAAGACCTTCCAGCGCATCCTCATTGATCACCTACGGGCACCGGACACCCTCACTACTGTGTTCTTTCCAGGTGTGCTCCCCCCCAATCCTCCCCAAATTCTGGGACGTGGGAGGGGCAGGGGCCTGGGAAGCTCCTGATCATCCTCTGACCTACAGCTTCCTGGTGGATTCTGAATAACAACTGAGCCTGGGATGCTTAAGCCAAGGATGCTGTGGACGTAGAGCCTTCAACTCTGCACCAAGACCAAGGAGCTTGCTGACTGATGGGTGGAGCCCAGGGATCAGGGACTGGGCTGCTTGCTTTCTATTTGTGGATTTTATTATTTGTGGCTTCTAAAGCACCTGGGCTTCCACCTGGCTCAGGAGGCCCAGATTCTTGTCCTTTCTTTCCCTGCCTTCTGTGTGACCCAGGCAGATCCCTTCCCTCTCTGGTTGCCTGGGGAGAGGCTGGGGTGCTGCTTTCTTGTCTTGGGGACAGGCTTCTCTGCTCTTTCCTGGCCAGTGGCTGATGCTCAGGGAACCCATCCTCACTCCTGGAACCCCGACCCCTGAGGCTGGGCTCAAATCAGTCTGCAATGTGGGGTAAAGCCCTGGGTGCCCCATCACCCTCCTGGACCAGCTCTAGAATTTCTCCCACCGGTGGCTGCCCCAGGACCTTTGGAGGATCCTGGTTGGTTTGCATGTTATTTTCATGTCATTTGCATGTCATCACCCTATCCATTCTCAGGGCACTGTGGGAATCCCCAAGATGACCTGGCAAAGTAGCAATAATTTGGGCTTAGAGTTGCATCCTGTCCATGGAGATCTCTGAACTCCAGCCTGGGACCCCCAGTACAGAGGCAATAAAGGTGGTGGTCACCTCTGGCATTACCTCTTCTCTCTCTTCTATCTCTTGGCAAGGGGACTTTACAGGAAAGTCAGGGTGGGAAGCCCACCTTTAGATCCACCAACAGAAGCTGCCACACCTGCAGAGAGGATGTGCCACCACCAGGTCCTCAGTCCTGGGCCACATCCTGGACTCTGGTTCCAGAGTCCTGCCAGAGACTCAGCTTCACTCCACAGAGAGCCTTCTCAGAGTTCCAGAGTCTGGCTGCATTCCTGTGGGAGGACCTGTCCCCAGACAGACCTTCCCCCACCAGGTTGAGCCTGTCACTACCACCAATATCGGATCCAGAAGAATGACGGACAGCCCTGCCATGGTGGGGGTCCTTTCTGGGGGAAGGGACTGAGAGGTAACCCATAGGGACACCTACAATGGTGCTCAAAAAGGAGCCACATGGCACCCCAAGAGCACAGGATGGGGTGACCTGCTCTCAGGAGGGAGAGCCCTGGGCTCAGAATGGTAGAGGTGGATGGGGAGCTCACCCACTAGGCCAAGGTAAGGCAAATAGGGACCCTGAGACCAGGAGGAGGGAAGAGGACTGGGGTGCAGCTGGGGAGACAGGGTCCTTGAAGGACCTTCATTCTGGAAGCTGCAACAGGGGTTTTTGGTGTGTATGGGCACACACAAGCCATGGCACACGTGCGGAGGTCAGGGCTCAGGGTGTTGATCCTCCGCTTCCACCTTGCTTTGAGACAGGGTTTCTTGCTGTTAACCATCTGAAGGCCGGACTAGCTGGCCGTGAGCGATGGGATTCTCCTGACTCGGCCTCCCATTGCTGTAGGGGTTGTGTTACTTGCAGAGTGCAGCTTTCCATAGGTTCTGGGATCTGAACTGTTGTCAGGCTTTTCAACAAATGCTTTTAATCAGAGCCATTTCCCCAGTCCTCTAGTCTTTTTTTGGGGGGAGGGGTCTCAAGGTAGGGTCTCGCTCTAGCCCAGGCTGACCTGGAATTCACTATGTAGTCTCACGGTGGCCTTGAACTCATGGTGATCCTCCTCCTGAGTGCTAATGGGCCAGCAGCTCAGTGACATTTCACCAGTATCCTGCATACCCAGGTGTTCCAGGTCCTTGCTGGGTCTTGGAGAGCAGGGTGGCCAGAAAGAGCTCACCTGACACCAGCTTGGTGTTGGTGTGCAGGTCTGGGCCTCTAGGCAGGGGCTTTTCCCCAGTGAGTCCTACAGGAGACTGGGTTCCCACTGGTCTAACTAACTTGCATCCAGGCACTGGTGGGTCCTTGGGAAGCTCCAGGCTGCTCTCCCCATGGAGAGAGCTGGCCCAATCCAAACTGCCTGGCAGTCCAGAACTTGCTGCCATATCTGCATGTGCGCCTGGGCCTCTTAGGGAGGGTTTTCCCTACACTTCGGTTTTGGTGTGTCCCTTTCTTAGAGAACCAGCTAATCCAGGGGAAAATAATCCTGCTTTCTACCCTTTGTTGTAATTCCACAGAAGCAGTAGGAAGACGGAACTAAAAAGCTCGGGCTGGGGTAGACTGGGTTCTTGGCATGTGTAAGGCCTGGAGCTCACCAGTTAGCTTAGACTAGCTACTCCATGAGCCCTGGGTGTCCTCCTGTCCTCTCACGCCACAATGCTGAGATTGCAAGCACACATCACCATGCCCAGCACTTCATGTACACTCAGCACAGGGAGGTGGAGGCACAGCTTCATCGGGCTCCCCACAGCATCAGCCCCACAGCAGGCCATTCCCAGTAAAGCCTCAGCTGAAGGGGACTCATGAAATGTTCGTTGCCATGGTGACTGCATCCCTTTAGACAAGACCCTTTGATGGCCTTTGATTTCTCCAGCATCCAGATTATTTGATCCTTGTCCTGATATTCAAGGCCTTTTGCATTCCTGATCTGTGCAGTTTCTCCTCCCTAAGTCACCCTTGGGTGGAGTGAGGTCATCGGCAACAGCTTCAATTACCCCCCCTCTTGACCTCTCTCGATGCTGTCCAGAAATGCTGCCTTAGCCTTAGCCTCAGGTAAAGCCATGAAATCTGGATCAGTTTCCTAACCTTTGCCTTCAATGCTCTGGTGCTTTAAGCCTTCTTCACAGCTGCTGGGAACATACTTTGTACAAGGCACCAGGGATGACGGAATGTCAGCACCCAGGCCATGGACAGGTGGTGTTCTGAAGCTAGAGTTCACCTTGGCCAACTGCCACCCCACCTCCAAAGACTTCCTGCACCTGGGACTCACCTGCGCACATCTAACCTGCCCTGGAGCTTGGCTTAGGGCCAGACCAGGTGCTGGAGACAAAACAGGGATCTTTTTTCTTCTTTTTTTTTTTTTGTTTTTTCGAGGTAGGGTCTCGCTCTAGTCCAGGCTGACCTGGAATTCACTATGTTGTCTCAGGGTGGCCTTGAACTCACGGTGATCCTCCTACCTCTGCCTCCCGAGTGCTGGGATTAAAGGTGTGCGCCACCACGCCTGGCTAAAACAGGGATCTTGATGGTGACCACTGACTATAGCTCTGAGAGATACCTGCACACCAGGTTTCTTGACTCAAGAAGGGTCAGAGAGGAGAGAGAGAAGAGAGAGGAGAGAGAGAGGAGAGAGAAGAGAGAGAGGAGAGAGAGAGGAGAGAGGAGAGAGAAGAGAGAGAGGAGAGAAGAGAGGAGAGAGAGAAGAGAGGAGAGAGAGAGAGAGAGAGAGAAGAGAAGAGAAGAGAATGGGCATGCAAATGAACTCCAGATACACGTGCCACTTGTGCATCTGGCTTTAGGTGGGCACAGGGGAATTGACCTCAGGTCCTTAGGCTTTGCAGGCAGGCACCTAAAAGGCTAAGCCATTTCTCCAGCTCTAAGAAGTCATTTTGAAATATACTACTTTAGCAAGATATGCAGGCTCCAAGCAGAGTGCTGGGAGCAGATAAACCTTCAAGGAGTCAGATTAGAAGAAGGGGTGTGACACTTGGAGGCAGAGGTAGGAGGATCACTGTGAGTTCAAGGCCAGCCTGAGTCTACATAGTGAATTCCAGGTCAGCCTGGGCTAGAGTAAGACCCTACCCTGAAAAAAAAAAACAAAAGATGGGGTGTGAGAACAGCCATGTTTACAGCAGCTTCCTGGACATGGGCCCTGTTTTAGAGAAATACTGATATGATCACATTTTGGTGGCCGGGAGGGCGAGGCAGGATCTTACTAAGTAGCCTTGGAACTATGTAGTCCAGGTAGCTTCAAACTTTGGCAAGTCTCCTGTGTCTGTGTCCCAAATGCAGTGATTATAGGCATGGCCCACTATGGCTTGCTTGAAAGCCTGCTGGCCTGGGTTCGATTCCCCAGTACTCACATAAAGCCAGATGCACAAAGTGGTAATGCATTGGACTTTGTTTGCAGGGGCCGGAGGTCCTGACGTACCCATTCTCTGCTTGCAAATTAATAAAATATTTTAAAAATGCATTAAGCCAGGCGTGGTGGTGCATGCCTTTAATCCCAGCACTCGGGAGGCAGAGGTGGGAGGATTCCCATGAGTTCAAGGCCAACCTGGGACTACAGAGTGAATTCCAGGTCAGCCTGGGCTAGAGCGAGACCCTACCTTGAAAAACCAAAAAATAAAATATAAAAAAATTAAAAATGCATTATTTTTGAGACATGTTCTTATGCATCTTGGGCTGGCCTTGAACTTACTATATGCAAGTGCTGGGACCACAGGTGGGCAGGCACCACTCCACCATCTCATATGATCCCACCTCAGTCTCCAGAGGGTAGGTAGGCATCACTAAACTTCCACTTCCAAGTTGCCGTCAGGCGTGTAATGCATTGAGAAAGGGCATCCTTGGGTGGCAAGACGAGCCCTGGCTAGAGGGGGCCTTGGAGGATGGAGCAGTAAGGAGTGAGCCCAGCGTGAGGCAGAGGGTGAATTCTGATCCTTTCTGGAACTCCCTAGGAAGTAACCAGAGAATGAATGTTAACTGGACATTCTTAGGCAGAGAGACCACCTCAGAAAAAGTTGGAGCTCACAGGAAGGCCAAAGTAGCCAGAGTCACCTTGGGTAGGAAGGGAATCAGTTCTCTGATGGAGGTGGCAGAGGCAGCAGGCCCAGCTCTGTCCTCCAGAGGGCGCCTGACACCAGGCAATGAAGGTACGATGGCTGATAAACGCCAGCCCTTTGGGAGGGAGATCGAATTACTACATCTAATTCACCATCCTAAAATACCAGCGCTCAGAAATAAGCACAGATGGGTGAGGTGAGTTTAAATCGCTGCATTTGCTCATCCTAAGACATATGAGGCCAACTGTTTTCCTTTACTACTGGTAGAGCTGCCACTTGGCTCCTGAACTCCATCCTTGGTAAAAATGTCACAAGGCAATTCTTTCCCATTTTCTATTACAAGAAGTTATATGCCTATTTATTACCAACTTTAAAACTCATCTAATCTGATAGTTAATTCATTTGTTAGCCTATTTATTTATTTATTATTTATTTTGAGGTAGGGTCTCACTCTAACCCATGCTGACCTGGAATTCACTATGTAGTCTCAGGGTGCCCTCGAACTCATGGTGATCCCGTCTCCCAAGTGCTGGGATTAAAGGCATGCGCCACCACGCCCGGCTTCATAATGTACTATTTTAATGGCTGTCATCTCCAGAATTCTATTTTAAAATCTGAGCTGGACATGGATGTGGTAGGATTGACCTAGTTCAAGGTTAGCCTGAACTACATTGTGAGTTCCAGACCAGCCTGCACTATATTATCATGAAACTGTGCCTCGCAAAAAACAAAACAAAGAACTATTTTTGGGTCTGCCCTTGACCTGCCGAGCCACCTCTCCAGCCCGAAGCCTAAGTCTGTCTCTCATTGTTCATCTTTGCAGCACCTCCTGCAGTGGTTTCCATCTAGTGATGATATCAAATGCCCAAGCCTCAGGGTCTAAATCAGCTGTTGACTGACTGCTCCTGCTAATGCTGGCAAGTTCCCCCAGAAGCGGAGTGACGTTTCTGGACAGATTAGAATGATATGCATTTTGAGACTCCTAAAGTCTTTAGGATACTGTTCTCAAGATTTGTGCTTTTGGGCTAGGGAATAATGCAGTAAGAGTTCTTGCTGCACAAGCATAGACCCGAGTTTGACACCTAGCACCCATGTAAAAGCCGGATATATCATACATGTCTGTAACCCCAGTACTAAGGGAAGTGGAGATAGGATTATTGGGATTTGCTGGTCAGTTAGTCTGACCAAAACACAGTACTCAAGGCACACACACACACACACACCAATATATATATTTAATGTTTATTTGCAAAGAGAAAGCGAATGGGCATGCCGGAACTCCAGGTGCACGCGCCTCCTTGTGCATCTAGCCTTATGTGGGGGCTGGGAATCAAACCCAGGTCCTTGGGCTTTGCAGGCAAGTGCCTTAACTGCTGAGCCATCTCTCCAGCCCCCCTATTTTGTTTTTTTGAGGTAGGATCTCATCCAGCAGACCTGGAATTCACTATGTAGTCTTAGGGTGGCCTCAAATTCAAGCTGATCCTCCTACTTCTGCCTCCAAAGTGCTGGGATTAAAGGTGTGCACCACCACGCCCGGCTGGTTTTCTCCTTTATATTGAATTTACATTTATGGCTCAAGCTTATTCTTAACTATTTTCCTTCGTTCCCTTCCCCCCACCCCTGATCTAGTAACCAGTCCTTCACTTTGTATACTGGAAGGCCTGGGAAGCTGGTGGTGCCTCTTGGGAGGGTTGCTGAAGAGGTGGGTTGAGGGCAGAAACAGATGACAGGCTGCTCAGCCCATGAGCTAGTAAGTAGACTACAGCCTAAAAATCCACAAAGGTGTGTCCACACCAATCTCGGGCTCCAGCAAAGTATCACCATGGCCTGCTAGCTAGTGGGCTTCCACACAAAGTATGTTTTAAGAATGCACAGGGGCTGGAGAGATGGCTCAGTAGTTAAGGCACTTGCCTGCAAAGCCTAGACCCGGGTTTAATTCCTCAGCATCCAGGTAAAGCCAGGTGCACAAAGTGATGCATGCATCTGGAGTTTGTTTGCAGCAACTGGAGGCCCTAGCACACCCATTGTCTCTCTTTGCTTGCAAATAAACAAATAGAATACAAGGAGGGGCTGGAGAGATGGCTCAGCAGGTAAGAGCACTTGTCACATAAGCATGAGGGCCTCAGCACCCACTAAAAACAACAAAAAAGGTCAGGCATGGCCACGCATGCCTGTAACCCCTTGTGAGAAGCAGAGACTCACTAGAGCTTGCTGCTCTGCCAATGACTGAAAAGGACGGCTTTAGGTTCAGTGAGACTGCATCTCCAGAAACCTAAGAACACCTGCATTCCCCTCCGGCCCCTGCATGTACGCATACCTGCATACACACACCCACACCTAAAGAGGGAGATAGATAGCTGGCTGGCAAAATGCTCATCTCGGAAGTATGAGAACTTGAGTTCAATGCCCAGAGCCTGATGTAAAAAAGACTAGAGTGCCGGGTGTGGTGGCACATGCCTTTAATCCCAGCACTCGGGAGGCAGAGGTAGGGGGATCGCAGTGAGTTCAAGGCCACCCTGAGACTCCATAGTGAATTCCAGGTCAGCCTGGGCTAGAGTGAGACCCTACCTCGAAAAACAAACAAAAAAAAAACAAAACAGGATGACTAACAATTGAGGTGGTCCTCTAGTCTCTGTATTCATACACACAAACATTGGGAGGAGGAAAATACCCCAATCATATAGGCAAGACATGAAAACAATTCAGGTGCCCAACAGGGGCTGGGCATGCAGCCCAGTGGTAGAGTGCTTGCCACACAGAAGACCCTAGGTTTGATCTCCAGCATAATACATTGGAAAAAATCTTAGGAAGATGGCTCAGCAGTTTAAGAGAGCTTGCAGGGCTGGGCATGGTGGCATGCATTCCGGAGGCAGACATGGGAAGATAGATAGCTGTTAATATGAGGCCAGCCTGAGACTACATGATGAATTCCAGGTCAGCCTGGGCTAGAGCGAGACTGGGATTAAAGTCGTGTGCCACCACACCAGGCCAAGAATAAAAGAGCTCTTAATGGTGAGGATGTCAAGGAACCTGGAGGTCTGTAAACTGTCACTGACACTTGACACTTGGATGGGCCTGAGTAGCAGCAGGGTCACTTGCCCCCTCCCCTGAAATCTCCAGGGCAAGGGAGACTGCAGCTCACTTCCTGGAGTGGGACAGCTGCTGCAAGCTCTGTTTCCAGTGCTGGAATTCTCCTTAGCAGCCACCTCCTGCTTTCCTTCCCCAGAGATCTGAGTTTGCAGTAGAAGGCAGACACCAGGCCGCTCTTAGTGCACATACCACCTTTCCCGGGCCTAGTCCAGATTGAGTCAGAAAAGGAATATAGCCTTTTTATTAACTACTTTGAGTAGAACAAACTAAATACATTTAAGTTTTGGTTCATTTATACAGTACATTAAATAAGTTATGCACAGAGTTAAGTAACAAAAGTTCCTATGAAGAGTAAATGACAAAGCACAGAAAAACCAGGCTCGAGTGCATCCTGTGGGTGGCTTCGCCGTGCTTGGAGGCTTGGTTTTCTATGTATTTACATTATTGGTTTTCTATAGATGGAGCCTTTGTAGCCACCTCAGTGGAACGAAGGCCTTGTAGCCTAACAGCCCTTCCAACCATTCACTGAAAGCTTATTGCTGCTTCTCCCTGCCAACAAGGCAGGAACAGGGCTGTCCCTGGCAGACACCAGCCGTGCATACCCTATTTGGTATAAGCATCAACATGAGCTTGTACTGGGCAGGTCTGCAAGGGAAGCATCACCTATGGGGCTGTGGAGGGAAGGTGGGGGACACAAGGCCCTGCCAACTTCCTCCTGGCTCATGCTGCTCCATCATCTTTTCTTTGGAAATGCACATGTCAACACGTGGGGCAGAGGCAGGTAATCAACATTTTGGCTTCACAAGAACTATACTCAAGTGGAAAGGGCTCTGGTGCACGGCTGGCCCAGAATCCCAGAGCAGCCAGGGCTGGGCTCTTCTGACAGCTGGCCATCTCTCTCCACTCAGGTCCTTCTGGCTTTTCTCAAATTTGGTTCAAATATGCCATCACCCACTTCTCTGCAAAGAGCTAAAAACCACTGAAGCAAACTGGAGCTGGGAAGCCTTGGTTCTGAAGATGTGTCTGTCTGTCATGATTGATTCAATCCTTGATCCCTCTCAGCTTGAGCACAATGGCCATTTGCTCACTCTTCATGCTTTCTCTCTGGAGAAGTCACTGCCATAGTCCAGTTCTGGTGTTGGATCTTCTAACGCAGTTGCTGAAGCATCTCCCACAACTGCCCACAATGTTTACAACAGAAGGGGGACCACTATCTTGAGGCAGGGCTGAACAAAGTAAAATGCAGATTTTCTGTCTGGAAACTTAAGATGTTCAAGTTGACACCAAGCTGTGATACACTTTGCAGGGACCAACTGGCCCAAGAGTCCACACTGCAGAGGGCAATGGCAGACCTGTTGTTTCCACACTTATAGCCACGGCAGCAACATGACTTAAACAGTGCCTCAGGAAGAGCCATCCAGTCCAGCCTGTGTCCTCACCACCAACTGATAGCAATAGCAAATCTGCTGGAGTTGCAGGCACCCAGCGGGGAGGGGGTGTCACACCTTACAGAAGACTCCCTGTTCCTGAGCAGGTGGCTTCAACAACTTACCAAGTCTGCCACTGGATGAAGTGAGAGATGTGCGCAGGAGTAAGGATCAGGACAGGAACACCCTTTCCTCAAGTATCCCCTGGGATACTTAAAGATAGCATCCACTTTGGCCAGCTGTTCTCTGGTTCTAGCAATTATTCCTCACTTGGTAGGACTCTGAGGTTCCACCACTGTCAGTGTCCCTCAGTAGAAATGATGAGCACTGGCCTCATCTTTCAGACATGTTCTTTAGTCACCTGCCTTGTGACTGACCTGCTACCATTTGTATCACCAGCCCAGCCCTCCAATATTTACTGTAGGGGCCAGACCTCTAAGCCATCTGACCTGCCTGCTGCTTTTCTACCCTAGTATAGTCAAATGGAGTCTTTAGGTCCTCCAACCTGGTAACTGGGGTTTGGTCAGCACAAACTAAAAACCAAGTGGGGAGCTTAGATTTGTTCCTGTCTTCCAGCCAATTTCCTTACCCCAGATACTGCTCTACCTACTGACAGAAGAGTTAAGACAATTTCAGAAAGGAGCAGGAGAAAGGGATTTCTCAAACCTGAATAGGAAATCTTAAACAGAAGCCTGAGTCTCTTACATGTCAGGCTGACCAGAAGTAAGACAGTGAAAGGTCTGAGAACTGAACTACAGTGGAGTATGTCTGGTTTGTAGATGACCTTAGGGGGGGTGGGTGGGGGGAGGAGAGGCCACAGGAGCCAAGCAGTCCAGAGTAGCATCACAGAAACTCAAACAAAATTTGTCATTGGAACTACTGTCTACAAAAGTAGACCAGGCCTTGCACCTTAAATCTTTGCTGTAGAAATTGACTTTGAGGCCGGGCGTGGTGGCACGTGTCTTTAATCCCAGCACTCAGGAGGCAGAGGTAGGAGGAGTGTCGTGAGTTCAAGGCCAGCCGGAGACTACATAGTGAATTCCAGGTCAGCCTGAGCTAGAGTGAGACCCTACCTCGAAAAACTAAAAAAATAAAAATAAAATAAAATAAAAATTGACTATAAGCCCTGCTAAGTATTTTAAGTATTGTTTTCTTGGTTTAAGCTCTTTGTTCCAACCAGTGGAAGCTATGAACCACCCTACCCCAACTCATCTTGTGGCCAGAAGATTTAAAAAACCTACTTAGGTGACTATCCAATTTACCGATGAGGACAGACCCAATGCATATCATGAAGCCCATGACCTTCCTTGGGAAATGTTAACAAGTGTTGTCTGGGGACTGACTCCATTCTAGCAGAGTCAGGGTATCCCTGGTGGCTGGGACTCTTGGAGGCTGATGGGATTTGGGGGTGGGGAAGAAAGGCCTGGCTGTATTAAGCTGACTGGGAATCAGTGGGTCTGGGGTGTTCCATGTTGAAATAACATGATTATCTATCTTTCCCCTCTGGATCTATCTTATTTTAAACAATATCAATCAGTATTTTATTTTATTTTTTTTTTCAATCAGTATTTTAAAGGTATCTTGTGGGGAAGTTTCTAAAAATCCTTGGTTAAGAGGTAAGGTTGAGACTCAACATTCTTAAAATCAACTACTACTATATGTAAGACAATGCTATCTATGCCAATCCCTTTCTTTTATGGGATCAAAGGCTTTTACTTCAGACAGGCCATTGCAGAAAAGATGATAAAATCAGCAGGATCAAGGCCAATTAACTGACTTCACAAGGCAAAAGAAGCTGGAGGTTCAGAGATGGCAAGTGGGAGTGGCAAGGTCCTAGAGCTCCTAACAAAACCCTAATCCACAGAAAAAGGTGTGGAGGGAGTCAAGAAAGTAGCTGGGAAGTTCCTGAAGACAGGAGCAGAAACTGGCCAGACTTTCTCAAATGGTTCCCACACTCACAAAACCTTTCTGATCTCAGAGGGAATCTACCAAAGAGATACCACAGGCAAAGAGAGATGAGAATGTAACTTGGTAATGAGCCAGTGAAATGGCACAATACCATGAAACCAGGAATAAAGAATCCCTTCAGGTTCAAGAGGGCTGCTCAGCTGAGACCAGGTGGGTGGAGAAATCCTGCTAACATACCCCAACACATCCAGCATGACAACTATAGCCTAATAGGTGCCAAGCAGAGCCCACTGATCCAGACATGTGCAGTCTGAGAGATAAAAGGTCACAGAACAAGACAACTGTGCAAATAGTCAAGCAGTGTTGATTGATTCTGCATTTCCAAGAGGTGATCCACTCAGTATTTTCACAATACTAGTTTGGCCAACATGCTCAGAGAGGAAAGACTAACACAATAGTCTCATCTTCTCGGACCAATCCATGCGTTGGAAACTATTTTCAGCACAGGCAAAATCAAGTGAGAGACAGGGAAAAAGATAGATTCCAAACTACAGGGGTCACCAGATTGGAAAGTCTTTCCCAAATGATCTGTAATGCTTGGGGAAAACATTTTTTTTGTTTTGTTTATAATGAAGTGGTGACTTCTTTCCTGTTCTGAGCATCTTAACAGGCTGAACAGCACAGCTGAGGAGGGTGTCCTGAGTGCTGCTTTTTGGCTACCAAGTCTCTGTTAGGCCAGTTGGTGTCATCTGCTAAGGGTGGACATAGGAGTCAAGGAACTGTTTGGGGGTAGGAGGAGGAAGGTTGTCTTCCTCAGCCTTCTGCCAGCCGCCACACCTCTACCCCATCAGGAGTATGGCTGGAAGGGGAGAGAGTGCATGGGCACCAGGTTGTACACTTTTGACAATCTGCTGATCAAAGAGTGAGGGGGAGCTGGTGATCTACACTGAGAAGGGCTGACTGTGTGTTCCAGCTTAGCTGAAGACAAATGCACCAGGGAGGTGGTTCAAGCCCCTGCCTCTGTGCAGAGAAGGGCACACCAGCTCTTCCAAGGACATGCAGCAAATCCCAGATAGCGAATTCTGCTGGGACGCTTCCTGCCACCACTTCATTTTTTGCTGATGACCCAAAAGTCACTTGGTTCCAATTGCCAAATCCCTGGTGCAAGAATGCTGCCATGTGGAGTGGTCATCATGGTGAATGGATTTGGGGCTCAGAGTCCATTGGTATCAATGGCTGTCACGGAGGCAGGTGTTGAGGAACGTGAGGTGGTAGCTGAAGTCTTGTCCAGGGCTGGGCTGGGCACACTGCAGTCAACTGACCTGGCTGAGGATCCCCTCCCCACAGGAAGCAGTGGCCGGCTCTGACTGTGGGGACTGTGGCCATGCAGACTCTGGCCACAGAGGCGGTGGTGACGCTCCCAGTCTTTGTGCTGGCAGAAAGAGCCACAGTATCGTGCAATATTGCAGCCACTGCATGTCTCACTGGCTTTCCGGCCACAGTTCCAGCAGTTCTGTAAGACACAGACAGGCATTAGTTAGTGGTTGTTGAAATCTTGAGGGGTAGGTTTGTAATTTGTCAACTGTCATCTGCATGGTAGAGCAGGAGCAGTAGAGCTACACACCTGTGGTTGAGTACTACCTCTCCTGTTACACCTTTTTAACCATGGGAAAAGAAAATACCCTGAGAATCCTTTATCTATAGAGTAGGAAAATTACTCACAGGACAATGGGGAAAGTTCCATCTTCTACCAAAGACAAAGGTTCATCTTTTATTTTATTTTTTTAAGCTAAGGTCTCAGATCAGGCTGGCCTCAAACTCAATGTCTAGTTGAAGATGATGGTGCCACTGCACTCAGTTTCATTTTTTTTCAGTTCTGTTTTCATTGTATAGAAGCATCACCAAGTTCTAGGCCCTAGACTGGGCACTGGGCAGGCCTGCCTGATCTGTTACTTTAAGTTAGAGAACCAACAGTATCTTAATAGGATCACTGTGAGGACCAAAAAGAAAATATACGGGGGTTGGGGATTTAGCTCAGTGGATGAGTGCTTGCCTAGCAAGCACAAGGCCCTGGGTTCCGTCCTCAGCACCACAAAAAAAAATAATAATAATAATAAATAAAATATACAAACACAGCTGGATCTGGCACCTAGTGAGCCCACTTCACCCCTGCTCATCATTACTGTCCAATGCACAGACTTGATCTTTATGGTCATGTTCACAATTTAAGCCAATGAGTCCATATGTATAATATCTGTGTGTATCTACATGAATAAAAAAGAATAAGTTATTTTCTTAGTGCACAAGAATTCCCAAATAAGAAAAAAAAAAAAATACTATTTTGGTGGCTAAAGATCCCAGTCATTGAATTCAAGAGTGGGCTGTCTCATGCCTAGCATCTCAGTGGCAAGGAGCGGACCTGCTCTCTTCAGCTGCCCAGCTCAGCCTACAGCCTAGCAGAGCTCTGACCTCGGTTGACTCTTCTTGCTCATTGATGACAAGGAAGGCATCCTCTGCAGCCTGGCGTTTGACATCGGCGATGGTTTGCTCCATCCGTGCTCTCTCCGTTGCAATCACTTCAAAGGCTTTCTGTTCTGCTTCCGCTACTGCCTTCTGTACTTCAGACATGGCCTGAATTTTCACCTTATTCACAGCTTCTTCTGGAAGAAAGTGACAGTAAAATCAACTGGCCGACAAAGCTTTTCCCTCCCGACCCACTGAATCTGTTTTCCCTTTCCTTTTGTGGTAGGGGTGGTATTTGAGACAAGGTCTTGCCAAAGATCGATGTCAGGAGTCTCAGTCACTCTCCACCTTATTTTTTGAGACAGGGTCTCACACTGAACCTAGAGCTCACACTAGAGTAGCTAGCCAGAAAGCCCCAGGAGCCTCCCGTCTTTGACACCTCAGCACTGAGATTACAGGTGTACACTGCTATGCCCTGCTTTTATTTTAAATGACCCACAGCATTTCTAAGAACTGAGTGAAAACACAATGTGCAGGGGAAACATGACACATTCATATCTATTCTTTTAAATCCTCAACATTTGTGCAATTGTTTGTTAGATATGCACATGGAAGAAAGACAGTGCATCTACTCTTCTGTTTGATCAAATCTACTGCTCACTTAGTGCCATCTCACAAGCACACCAAGAGACTAGAGATTCAAGGAGAAAAGTAGCTCTTCAAGGGAGAAGGGAAAATAAAAGAATATGGTTTGAATGCTGCATTTGGCCTTATTTTGTAAACAAAATGTGAACAACCAGAGGGTTCTATGTAAGAATAAACGATAGAAATTGATAGGGCAGTGCCCCAGCTGAGAGAATAACTACCCAGTAAGTTTAGATAGGGGGGGTTAGGGCAGCTAGGGAGAAGCACGCAGCACCAATGGGTCTGGATGTGGTGGTAAAGAACAACCGTAGTGCTGTGCAACAAAAATGGGTGATCACATACATATGTAATGCTGAGCACTACAGAGAAACATGGGCTAAAAATGCAGATCTTGGTCAGATTGCTAAGAGTCCTTGGCTTCTATGCCTGTCCAGTTACCACTTGCCTGGTTAAAGCACTACCTCCCCTGACCACCACCTTGCTTGTCGACACTCCAAATAACAAACTCTACAAAAGTGCACCTCAGCTCAATGAGAATGTGAATGTAAACAACTCACATGAATCCACAAGACAACCAAGACCCTGAGGCTTTTTCCAACAGCTTGGCTCTTACACATAGCAGACTCAAAGGAGATGGAAAACAGCTTTCTAAGTGGCTATGCTACAACTTCACACCCTATTTCTCCAGTCTTAAAGTCTTCATTCAGAAGCAAAGTACTCCAGGCTTCCTTGTCTTGGGATATGTATACAGGCCCATTGTGGGCCACCAGTTACCTTCACCAGCCTCTTCCTATAAATTAGGTAGCTGTTGAGTGATTCTTAGTTGACCAACAGAATCAGGTACATTTTATGTTCACAGCTTGAGAAGGAATCAGTATTAAAACAGTCTGAATAGCTGTCTTACTGGAAGTCCTCTAAGGTCCCAAGAGCAGAGCAGAGGAGCCTAACCCTAACCCAGCACCCACATGGAGCCAGATGCACAAGGTGGAATGTGAGTCTGGAGTTCCTTTGCAGTGGCCAGAGGCCCTGGCATGCCCATTCTCTGTGTTTGCCTCTTTCTCTCTCTCAAATAAATAAGTAAATAAGTAAATAAATAAATAAAAGAGAAGAGCAGTGCTGGATCTAGCAGGATCAACACAGCTGGGCACGGAACCAGGTAAGCAAGGTACATCCAAGTAATCAGTTACTAGCTTCAAGGAGATTGCATGCTAATTTTTCTCTCCATTTCATGACTATCTTCATTTTCCATAATTCTATCCCACTTATTATCAATGTACTGCACATTCCCCCAATTCCAATGGCATGTAGTTTTTGTTTTTTTTTTCGAGGTAGGGTCTCGTTCTAGTCCAGGCTGACCCGGAATTCACTCTGTAGTCTTAGGCTGGCCTCGAACTCATGGCAATCCTCCTACCTCTGCTTCCCGAGTGCTGGGATTAAAGGCGTGCACCACCACCCTCCCCTCCCCTTCCTTTCTTATTTTTTGGGTAGGGTCTCGCTCTAGCCCAGACTGACCTGGAATTCACTATGTAGTTTCAGGATGGTCTCGAACTCATGGTGATTCTCCTACCTCTTCCTCTAAAGTGCTGGGATTAAAAGCATGTGTCACACGCCTGGCTCCCAGAACATACTTTAAAAAGTATTTTTAACTGGAGAAGGGTTTAAGGGATTGAACCCAGGGCCTTGTGGCATACTAAACCACTACTCTACCACTGAGATATACTTCTAGCTCTAAAACAATATTGTTTACAATTTGTGTTTAAGCCTGGACCATTTGCTATTGAAAGGAAACACACAAAGCATGAAAGTAAAGAATCTTCATGTTCTCACTGTGGTAACTTCTTTTTGGTGGTGCTGAGGATTGTACCCAGGACCTAATATAGGCTAAACATATGCTTCACCAATGAATTACAACCCCCAGTACAAGAGCAATATACAGTAATCAAAAGAAAAGTAAAAATACAAGGAAGATCAGAGGCATTAAAGAGCTCTGTTAAGATCAGATTAAGCAAATGTGGTAATGTGAACACAGTGTGATGGTGGTGAGAAGACCAGGCAGAAATGAATTCAGCTTCTATCAAAAGGGAGGGAAGAGCTAGGTTCTTCATGCCTCAGTGGACCCAAGCAGAAGTGTGTGAAAGAGCTTAAAACGAGCCATTCCAAAGACTGAGCTGCCAAGGAACAGGCGAGGCAATCCAGAAGATGTGTGAAATCAACCAGAGGGAGAGAAGCAAGAGCCAAGAGCTCCAGGATGAGACATTATTAGCTAACAGAAGGACTGGTTACCAACCCTTCCTGAGTATGTTTCCAGCTTGTACAGATTCATGAGTGCAGGCAACCTAAGAGCAGACAGGTACACACCTGTTTTCTTCCAAAATTCCACAGGCACATATCCTGTTCCTGGCCTGCTGGTGAAATCCCGCTGAGAATCTGCCCGAGAGAAAGAGCACAGTGTCAGAAGCTGCCTTTAGTCAGCAGTTCTCAAACCCAGGGCTTCATACGCTAGGCAGGTATTCTAGCACTGAACCCAGTGCTGACATAAATGTTGTTTATCAGACTCCTCATTCACTATTTAGACATCCAATCCTGACACTAGCTGCATGGTCATTCTGGACAAGTTTCTAATTTACTTAATAAGGTCCAATTTTGCCTGGCCTGTAACCCAGGTATTCAGGAGATAAAGGCAGGAGTATCATAAGGTTAAGGGCAGCTTGGCAACTTAGTGATACTCTGTCTCAAAATAAAAATTAAAACATGATTGAGGTGCTCACTTTGGTAGCAAATATATTAAAATTAGAATAATTCAAAGAGATTAGTATGGCCTCTGTATCAAGATGACATACAAATTTGTTAAGCATTCTTTTTTTTTTTTATTTTCTCTTTTGAGGTAAGGTCTCACTCTAGCCTAGGCTGACCTGGAACTCACAGCAATTCTCCTATCTCAGCTTCCTGAGTGCTGGGATTAAAGACATGTGCTACCATGCCCAGGCATATTCCGTATTTTTAATAAAAAGAATAGGGGTGGGCCTGGGGAAGAGCTCAGTGGCTTAAGCTCGTCTAGCACACCCAGGGCCCTAGGTTCAAGTCCTAGCCAGTAAAAAATGAAAAATCTCTTAACAAGAAGCTTTGAGAAATAACACATATAAAACACTTAGCACTAGCTAGAACATAGCAGATATCCACAATGCTATCAATATGGAGAGTAATAACTAATATAGTCAAAGAAGCCAAAGAGGGAAACAGATTCTCAGATTCTAGCTAACAAATTATAGTCTGGGGTTTTTTTTTTTTTCCTTCTCTCCTTTTCCTTTTGTCTTCTTTTTCTTTTTCTTTTTCTTTTTCTTTTCCTTTCCTTTCCTTTTTTTTTTTTTTTAAGGTAGGTTGGGATTAAGGATGTACACACCACACCTGGCCAAAATAGTTTTTGAAAAATATTTTATTCATTAGATATGAGAAAAAGAGAGAGAAAAAGAGAGGGGGGAATATGAATAGGAACACCAGGGCCTCTTACCTCAGCAAATAAACTCCAGATGCATGCTCCACTTTGCATGCATGTAGCATTATGTAGGTACTAGGGAATCAAACCTGGGCCATCAGACTTTACAAGCAAGCACCTTTAACTGTTGAGTCATCTCTCCAGCCCTAATTGTGTGTGCAATTTTTTTTTGGTTTCTCAAGGTAGGGTCTCACTGTAGGCCAGGTCTCGAACTACAGCGATTCTCCTACTTTTGCCTGCCAAGTGATGCCAAATTATGTTTTTTTGACAGAGTATCATGTAGCTCAGGGTGATCTCAAACTTAGGTGAGTATGACTTTGAACTTCTGATCCTCCTGCCTCTACCTCACAAGTTCTGGGCATGTACCACTATGCCTGGTTTATGTAGTGCTGGGAATAAAATTCAGTGATTTGTGCATGTAGGCACTCTACCCAGTGAAGCACATCTCCAGCCTTACTGGTAAAAAAAAAAAAAAAAAAAAAAATTTTTTTTTTTTTTTGAAGCAGTGTTTCATTCTGAAGGAGAAACGGGAGAAAGCTTTTTATAGTCAGTCAGACAGGTTTACAGACCCAAAGAGTACAGAGAACTGCTACCCCGCTTGCCCTGGCAAAACCAGACCTCCCCATCTGATCCAGTCTTACCCAAGATACTACAGCAGCACCGTACTTCTTTCCCAGTCTAGCCCACATGCCTGGGCTGGCATGAACCAGTCAGGTCTCTCCTTATACACCAGAGTCTGATAACAAGGCTCACCCTAACTGGATGCCTGATCCCTATGAAAGATCTGGACCAGGTGGGCAAGCTAGGCTGGGAAGGGGGAGCACCTCTTTCAGCCTGTGCATTTTTCTGCTTGTTTTCTATATGTGACCTGCTTTGGGATGCTTTCTCACTTTATTGCATATATGATTTTTCTTTGATCTCTGAATCCTTCACTATTTTTAAGTTTTTTTAAATTTTTAAAATATTTTTAAGTCTTTTAAAAAATATTTTATTTATTCATTTTCAAGCAGAGATAAGAGATAGAGATAGATAGATAGAGAGAGAGAGAATGAGAACGTGTGAGCAAGAGTGCACCAGGGCCACCACATTGTGGGTCTGGCTTATGTGGGTCCTGGGGAATTGAACCCAGGGCCTTAGGCACTGGAGGCAAGTGCCTTAACCGCTGAGCCATCTCTCCAGCCCTATTTTTAAGTTTTTTGAGGTAGGGTCTTGCTCTAGCCCAGGCTGACCTGGAATTATAATCTCAGGCTGGCCTTGAACTCATAGTGATCCTCCTACCTCTGCCTTCCAGTGCTGAGATTAAAGGTGTGTGTCATCATACCTTTTTTTTAAAAGAAAATTGCATAAAAACAAAAACAAACAAAAAAAGAGCCGTGCGTGGTGGCACACTCCTTTAATCCCAGCACTCGGGAGGCAGAGGTAGGAGGATCGCCACGAGTTCAAAGCCACCCTGAGACTATATAGTGAATTCCAGGTCAGCCTGGGCTAAAGTGAGACCCTACCTTGAAAAACAAAAAAGAAAATTGCAGTAGTTTTTTTTTTTTTTTTGGTTTTTTGAGGTAGGGTCTCGCTCTAGTCCAGGCTGGAATTCACTCTGTAGTCTCAGGGTGGCCTCGAACTCACGGAGATCCTCCTACCTCTGCCTCCATAGTGCTGGGATTAAAGGCATGCACCACCACGCCCAGCTTCTTTTTTTAAAAATATTTATTCATTTTCAAGGAGGGAGGGAGGGAGGGAGAGAGGGAGAGAGGGAGAGAGGGAGAGAGAGAGAGAGAGCACCAGGGCCACCACCTTGTGGGTCTGGCTTATGTGGGTCCTGGGGAATTGAACCCGGGGCCTTAGGCACTGGAGGCAAGTGCCTTAACTGCTGAGCCATCTCTCCAGCCCGGGTTTATGCATTTTCAAAACAGTAATTACTTAGGTTTTAAAAAGTCACTGTTGTTGGACATGATGGTACACACCTATAATCCTAGCCACAAGTTTGAGGTCAACTTGGTTTATATAGCCAGTTCCAAGCTAGTCAGGGCTACATATTGAGACCCTGTTTCAAAGAACAAAGCAATAAATAATTAAAATCTCTTGGGCTGGAGAGATGGCTCAGCGGTTAAGGCACTTGCCTCCAGTGCCTAAGGCCCTGGGTTCAATTCCCCAGGACCCACATAAGCCAGACCCACAAGGTGGTGGCCCTGGTTTTCTCTCTCTCTCTCTCTCTCTCTCTCTCTCTCTCTCTCTCTCTCTCTCTCTCTCTCTGCTTGAAAATGAATAAAATATTTTAAAATTTCTTTCTTTCTTTTTTTTTTTTTTTGGTCTTTTTTTTGAGGTAGGGTCTCACTCTAGCCCAGACTGACCTGGAATTCACTATGCAGTCTCAGGGTAGCCTTGGACTCATGGTGATCCTCTTACTTCTGCCTTCCGAGTGCTGGGATTAAAGGCATGCGCCACCACGCTCGGCTAATTAAAATTTCTTGATACAGCAAACAGTGCCCAGTAAGCCCTAGTGCAAGCCTCTATCACTGAACAGCAACACCTTTTATTTTGAATAGCATGCTTATTTAAGATATGAATTATACTTTCCTTCTACTCTGACAGGACGTGTACTATGAAAGAAACACTATATATCTATATGTACACATCATATATTATATATAATGATGCTAAATAATTACAATTCAAATCAGACAGGTTGGTAATACCCCAGAAACCTGATAGGAGGGGGCTGGAGAGATGGCTCAGTGTTTAAAGGCACATGCTTGCCAGCCTATCTGGTTTTGAGTTCAGTTCCTCAGTCATCCATGTAAAGCCAGACAGGCATTCATTTACAGCAGCAAGAGACCTTGGCACATTCAACCCGGAGGGACAATATCATTTTACCAAGCAAGTTGTCCTTGTTTTTTCAAAGGGAGGGACTCAGGGAGAAAGAGAGGGTGGGAAGGAGGCACTAATAGTAATTAGGTTCGGGGCCTTAGGCACTGGAGGCAAGTGCCTTAACCGCTGAGCCATCTCTCTTGCCCAAGGTTACAGATCCAAATTGGACCATCTCTAGCTAAACTTCCAAGACAGGGGTGGTAGTACATAACAATGCAGCCACGAGTGCACTCTGCTATCTTGCCTGCACACACGCACCCTCCTGGAAGGAAAGTGAGTGGTGAGATGGTGACCTGCAGTCAAGGTTCCCTGAGTTCTCTAGTGACTATGTCAAGGATCCAGATGCTCAGGAACATTAGAGGATTATTAGCCCTGTCCAGTTTTGAAGTTTTTAATCAAAGGAATCAGACTTCAAGTACTTTTTGGTATCTTGCTATACTAGACATCCCACATAAAATGGAGCCAATCCATGGTTGGCTCAAGAGCCATGGCTGTGGATAAGGGTGGTATCCTAGGACACATATTAGTAATGCTGGCATTGTCTCAAATTTACAATACTTCTGAGACTAACAGCTGTCTTCTGTGGAACATGCTAGGTCTGTCATAAGAGGAAACTCATTCCTTGATGAACATTTGGGAACTTAAAGAGGGTGGGTGGAGAAAGAGTGTGATCACAGATGGCCTGTCACTCAGCTGTGCCTTTGGATAGACAGGGCACCTTTTCAGTTACTGGGGAAAGTGATGGAACATTTTGGGGGGATAACTCTGGCTTCTTGGATATATTCTTCAGAGAAGAGCCAGCTATTCTCATGTCTGCTGCTTTAGGTTGGGAATAGGCAAATCTTCTGAAGGAGGCCACCAGGCAGTGGATGGGGAAGAGGATGCAAATGAAATGAACACTTTCAAGAGGGACGCTGAGAAACACAGTGCTGCTACGCATAAGAGACCTAGTAATAACAGACATTTGAGCCTCCTTTTTCTTTTTTCTGCAGTACTGGGGATAAAGCCAGGACACTGCTCAAGCTACGTAAATGTGCTATCACTCCTCCTCCAAGGCAGGCCATAGAAGCTCGAACTTCTCCCCATGGCAGATTACAGTAACTCTCCCACCCCCAAACCTTTCTATTTTGGGGCAGGCTATATAGAAATCTGATCTGTTGGGTACAGTGGCTCATGCCTGCAATTCCAGAACTTGGGAGGCTGAGGCAGGCTGACTGAAGCAAGTTCAAGGTCAGCCTTGGTTATAGAGTGAGCCCCCTCCCAAAGAAAAAACAACAGGTGGGATGTGATGGCACATGACTTTAATCCCAATACTCAGGATGCAGAGGAAAGAGGATCACTGAATTAGAAATCAGTCTAGGTCAGCCTGGCCTAAAGTGAGACCCTGCCCTGGGGGGGGGGGGAGCAACAAAACAAACAAACCCCACAAATCAAAAACCATCAGCCATATATCTGGTAATATGCTCTTAGGACCCTCTTCATTCCAGAGTAGTCCTGTGTCACACCCTGAAAGAAGGAATGCTGCAGAAAGGCCCAGAATGCTGATGCACACAGGCTTTGCTAGGTTTCACCATCCAGTCAAGTGCAATTAACTCATTTTATTTAAAAAAGAAACAGGGCTGGAGAGATGGCTCAGCGGTTAAGGCACTTGCTTCCAGTGCCTAAGGCCCTGGGTTCAATTCCCCAGACCCACAAGGTGGTGGCCCTGGTGCGCTCTCTCTCTCTCTCTCTGTATCTCTCTGCTTAAAAATGAATAAATAAAATATTAAAAAAAGGGGCTGGAGAGATGGCTCAGCGGATAAGGCACTTGCCTCCGGTGCCTAAGGCCCTGGGTTCAATTCCCCAGGACCCACATAAGCCAGACCCACAAGGTGGTGGCCCTGGTGCGCTCTCTCTCTCTCTCTCTCTCT
>PVHP010010651.1:0-47079 GCA_004024765.1 Zapus hudsonius | reverse complement strand
AAAAAAAGAATCCTGTCTTGTTTTTGGGGCCTCATAGGTCACTTTGGTCAACAGCTCAGTGAGGGAAGGAGCCGGTGACTGGGACCAGGAGTTGCCAGACTGATCGATTTTTCACAGGCTTAGACTCTCTTCCCTTCTATTCATGGCCCCTCTATTTACTTTTTACTCAAGCCACAATACTGAATACACTCTTAATGTTCTGCAACATGTCCCTCAAACACAGAAAAGGATTTCATATGTTCTTTTACTGAACTTTGTTTCTAAGCTTTTGCGCTCTTGAATACATGTGCAGGCATTCTAATTTTCAAATCAGATCTCAGTAGCTCTGGTCCTAAGTCACTAGATGGCCTAGGTTGTCCCAAGAGGTTCCAGCCTGCCCAGCTTCTAGGTGTAGGTCATTGAGTCTGTGTTTGTGATAGGACTTCATCCAGTCTTCCTGGGGAGAGTTAGGGCTGCTGTCTTCAAACTCACAAAACCACAGTAACTAAAGAAGACTTTATTTTCTGATGTCAAGTAGATCATAGCCATTTGCATCTCTGAATTCCTAAGTTTTTCCCATGTCACACGGAAGCCAGAGTAAAGGATTTTTGAATCCAGTTTAGTTGCTAGAGTTAAATGACCTTTACTTCCTGGATGGAACAGTTTATTAATAATCTGTTACAGGAGCTTGGCTGTGCTGTGCTTTGTAAACAAAGCTGACCTTGAATTTCTCCCTTTAATAGTGAGTAGCTTTTCCTTCTCTTCACTTTCTGTTCTCCTATGGGAGTCTACTACACAGTTATGCTAGTTCATGCTTCAGATCAAATTTTGCACTGAGCTAAATGGAAATAATTTTTAACTTATGTTCCTCTCTGTTCCTAAGAAAATAAAAATATGAATGAATTGAACATTCTGGAAATATGATGTCTGACATGGTATGTTCTCAGGTCATGCTAAGCTCTTGGCCCTAAATTTATTCTAGTTATTTGATTCTTGTATTCCATCTCTATCCTAAGCAAAAGCTCAGTTGTCCAGTGACCTCATAATACATTGCTTCTAAATGTATCAAGCTTAGTGTAATGCTCTGCCTATGCCCATACTTAATGTGGGCATCTTAGAATTAGTCTAGTTAGTCTAATGTAGGCGACAGTAATTGGGTATAGGCTGATGTTTATTTGTCTTGGTAGAATTCCATCAAGAGCAAAAGGAGAGTCTTTCTAAATACTTATACAAAAGCTTATACATTTTTTTTGACCCCATGGCTTACCCTCACAAGAGAAAAGCTTGGTAGCTAGGAGTGCTAGTATCTGAAGGAGACAGGAAATCCATGTCACCATGAAAACCTTTACCCCAGGGTCATGTAAACACACGTCTTCTCCCCAGATATGGCACAGAAGACAGACCAAAGGACGATTACACCAAAACCAGTTTTGTGAATCAGTGAGTTTATTGAGGTATCTCAGCACAGGATGAGGGGTTGCTTATAGGAGCAATAGATGACATAAATGCACTACACCAAAAGAAGTGTCGTCCCATCCTGGATGCAACCTCCCCATAGCTGTTCCAACCCCAAGGTGGCTGAATCCCCAGAAAGCCCATCCCAGCACAGGTGATGACTCCCAGAAGCTGCTTCTCTGGAACCCACTGCAGTTGGAGAGCCTCGAACTCACTGCACCAGGAGAGTCTCTCATTCAAGCAGAGGTTTCCATGTTCTACAGCCTTAGGGCAGGGTCTTGCAACCTTTCCTAGACTTGTTGACTTCCTGGGTCTCTAGAACTTCCTTCCTGCACACAAATATCCAGGAAGGGATATTTGTTTCTAGCTAACATAACCTTGGGGAGTAGTTTACTTCCAGAATCCACACTGCCTCCTTTCTCTCTTCAATTAGGGGGAAATCTGTAGACAACACCCAGCTTTAATGACTTGTTGAGTAGCGAAGGCTCAGAAGACCAGACATTGTCTACAAGCCATCTGAGTGGCTGATCACAGAAGCGTGAGACATAAGAAGGAACTTGCTCGTGTCTAGCTGTGCCTGGAAGAGGATCTGGGATCATGTGAGATGAAGATAGCCTGTGTGGAGAAATGCTTTCTTACCCACGTCTCTGACTTATCATTCATGGAAGCTGCAGTTTGTAACCCACTAAATCGAGTGTTTATAGGACCATGCTGACTCCAGATTGCTACACCATGTCACTACATGTCTTTAGACTTTAACCCCTGAGATGATGTGCTCAGAACCTGATATGATTGAGATTTGGTCATCCTGTGCTAAGTAGGCAATTTCTAATTTTCTATGTAGTCTCCTAACAGCTTATGGGAAATGTTATCAAAAATGCTAGAGACATTTATTGGCTGGTATTTACCCCTTTCGGCAGTGCTTTCCCTTATTGACTCTTGGCTTACTCACATGACTTATTAGTTGGTAGAATATTAGCAGTGTCAGTGCTGGGGTGATGAGTGAGTTAGTACCAGTGTGAGGCGATGAGTTTGGATGCTCAGCAACCATTAAATGCTGGTTGAGTGAAGTGACCCATCTGTGATTATAGTAGTTGGAACAAAAGACACAAGTTCTTCAGGGAAAGCTGACTAGCCTGGGTTCAAATGAGAGACGCTGATTCACTAAATAAAGTCAAGAGTGACCAAGGAAGACATCTGATGTCAACCTCTGGCTTCTGAACATATGTGCACACACACATGTGTACCCACACATATGTGTGCCTCCACATAAGTGAACACGTTTACACACACCACATATTTACACACACACATGCATCACATACACACATTTACCCATGTATCTGACTTATTGTTCATGGAAGCTATAGTTTGTAACCCACTAAATTAGCAAATTAAATGAATAAACTAGCAAACTCACTGAAAGCATATATCATAAGTATTTGCACACCAGCACTCGCCTTCTTCCTGCTCTTGAATCTCTGCTACTATCTGTGAAAATATGTTCCCATCAAGTACCAGGCATGTAAAAAGTCACTGTTGTAAGGGAAGCCTAGCCAGCCCAGAGCAGAGCCACTCAAGTGAACTGCAGAACAGAGCTCAAGAAATGATTGTTGCTTTGATATTGGGAAGTGATTTGTTTCCTAGCAAATCTTACAGAGAAAATGATAGCTAGACTTGGAGTACTTCCATAACAACCAAATAAGACATAGAAATATGTGAAATCAGCTTGAGGACCTTAGGGTGGGCAGAAGTTATAGGATATTCATTGAGGCCTGAGAAGTTGGCAAGCATACTTTCAGGGGACACTGTAAGAAACAAAAACAGTGTAAATGAAATGGAGACCTTGAAAGAATATGACATTTCTATCAGAAGCATGTGCACACATCCCCTCACTTGCCAACATTGCCATTTACCTTTTATGGAAAATGAATGGTGCTTCAGGAAGATGCCAGAAGTTCCCAGGAGATAGATAGCATGGGATTTTGGAGAGAAAATGTCTAGAATTCTACTCCAGCAACCAGGAAATATGTTCTAATCTCTTGGAAGGATTCCAGGCAGATTTCAGAGCTGCTTTGGGCCAGTACCTTAAATAAAGTTTTTTTTTTCTTCTATCTATTTTGAGTGGGATGGTTTACTGTAGCCCTTAGTTCTCGGATCAACATTTTATACTGGGAATCAGATAAAGTATCTTTCTACTTTGCATGTTTTGATAGAGAGGAACAAGGGAGATACCCCTCTGTGCCAGACTGGGGTCATGAGCTCTCACTGTAACGCAGGAGGCTCTGGGTTTTCCTAGGTGTGGATACAAACACTTTTCAGAGATAGAGGGATGAGAATTGTAGTAACTTTTTTGCCAGAATGGAAGAGTTTGCAAAATTGCTGCTACAAGACATTCCCATAATCCATGCTCCTTGGTAGTGACATTTCATGCCAATTTTGGGTATGGTTCTCATATACTATCTTGTGACCCACACACCCATGTGACTTACTTCAGTAAATGGAACATCAGCAGATAACTTGCACCTGAGGGAATGTATTGTTTCTTATGTTTGCAATATTATTATGCTGTTAAAACAGCATGTTAGTCCTGTTTTATTTTGTATTTTCTTTTCTTTTTAAAAATTCAAACTTCAATGTGCTTAGTGAAATCAATAGTCTAATGAAATGGAGAGGTCGGCAGAGCTAGAGGAAGGGCTGGGCTGCCCCACCTGGATAGAAACAGCAGCTGATATCACAAGGGGTTAGTAACCACACACAGTCCTGGCTGAATTGGTTTCAGGTGGCCTGCAAACCTTATCCGTGCCAATGGGTGTCATAGTCATTAACAATGTTTTGGAATAAATACTTCAGATAAATGAGCTCTCAAATGCCACTTTTCCTATATTGAAAACAATTTCTTGCTCCTTCAATTTCATAAAACCAAATTCAAATGAATTACATTAAATCACGTTGTCTAAGGTGTTGTGATACATGACCAGATAATACAGAAGCTGATCTATTAGGTAAAATGCTATTCTTTTGGGGACCCTCCTAAAACTTATCAATTGTCCATGTATTTATATCCGATGTTTGTGAATTCCATAAAGAAAAAGGTAAATAAATCTTCAGGCAAACACAAAGTAATAATTGTATGTTCTAAATGTAACACATTAATAAAAGGGTGAAGCCCTGGTTGAATATAACTAATACAGACTGAAGAAATGGAATTTTCTGATCTACTCAAGAATCAGAGCCAAGTAAATAGCCATTTGTTTTCCAAAGCCATAAGAAACACCTGATAATTACTTAGAGAAAGAAAAGAGTTCATGGTTGACTGTCAGCTTTGCTTTGTGGTCTGTGCCAGGCCTGCACATCATGGTGGGGAGAAGGTGGGGAGAGAAAACTGGTCGTTTCCTTGCTAGGGAGCAACAGAAAGAAAGAAGCAACTGAGCTCTCACTCCCCCTTTGAAGGTCATGTCTCCTGGAACTTAAAGACTTCCCATCTTGGAATGGCTTTGCGGGCTATCAGAGCTCTATTCTGCAGAGCAGATTTTGGCCACCTGGACCTTGGCAGGATGTTTACATCAAGTCATAGCACCCACCTACCGAGCTGGAATAATATGAGAACAAGTAGGTGAAGAAACACTTTGGAATGGGAAGTGACATCAGGAAAGTTGGCTTCAAGCTCAGGTTTCGATGTTTTCCCCGGGTTACTTTTGATGCTTGGATTATTGAATCATTATTTAACCTAGTCAAGGTAAAATTCTGTTAGTAATGGATGAGTTTTATTTTTAGGTGTTTTAATACATATATATATATATATATATATATATATATATATATATATATATATAATTTTATTCATTTATTTGCAATGAGAGAGAGAGAGAGAGAGAGAGAGAGAGAGAGAGAGAGAGAGAGAATGAGAATGGGTGTTCCAGGGCTTCCTGCCACTGCAAAGTAACTCCAGCTGCATGGACTACCTTAAGCATCTGGCTTTACCTAGATACTGGTGATTTAAACCTGGGCAGCCAGGCTTTGCAAGGAAGCACCTTTCATCACTGAGCAATCTCTCTAGCCCCATGGATGAGTTTTGAATATATGGGATAGGTTTCCATGAAAATTTTCTCCTTAGAAATAAAGAAAAAGTTTCCATACCTACAACAAAACAAAAAAGGAAAAAAAATAAAAAGAAAACCAAGTCAATATTAACTATGTCATTAATGTGGGGATGTCTCTTAAAAAAATCAGCATACTATGGAGTGGATTGTGGAGTTGGGTGTTTCTTGTCAGGTGCATCTGCATTTTTAAGCTGGAAAATAAAACTAGAAAATATTTATTCAGACGAATTATTTTTGTGCTTATCTTCTACTTTTTGATTCTTGCTTTCTTGACAGAGATCTTTCTTTTTATGTTACCCACACTGGCTTCAAATGTCCACCTCAGCCTTGGAAATGCCACACATACACCGCCTCTTCCTGTTTGGATTTATTAATCGTTTCAAAGAACATGTCCTTTCTGTTTCATTCATTTTCACTTTCTACTATTTTTCTCCTATTTACTTTGGTAATTTCTTTTTGAAAATTACTTTAAATGCACCAAGAAAATTTTGATATATTGTATTTTTTATTTCCAGTTAGTTTAAAAAGTTGAAATATCTCCATGATGTCTTTCATGGGTTGTGTGGAAGTTTTAAAATTTATAAATGCATGTAAGATTTTTCTAGAGTTCTTATTAATGTCTGATTTTATTTCATTTAATCAGTAGACATATCTGGTATGATTTTTGTACTCTTTTAGTCTGTAAGGATAACTTTTGGCCCATTATGTGGCTATCTTGGTGGAATTACTGTATGTAATTTTAGAGAATCTTGCAGTGTGCTCTGTCGATATCAGTTCTGCATTCTATTATTTGTGTCTTTTGCTGTCTAATTTCTTGCAAGTTGTTTCATGCACTTTGAGTCTCTATCAGATGTATCCACATTGATAATTATGATTTCTGATAATGTGATATTATTATTATGAGCTCATTATGCTTATTTTGGTGTGGGTGCCTGTAAAGTGCAGGAGCACGCGAGCCAAGGCATGTGTGCTCAGACCGAGAGGCGGGTCTCTCCATTTTCACCCCTGCATTCTCTTGGGGGTCTCTGCAAGCCTCCTTACTCCACGTGCGCTGGCATTACAGTCGTACCTCATCTGCCTTTACTTGGGATGTGGAAACCCCGGCTCAAGTATTGCCGCTTGTATGGCAAGCACTGGATCCACTGAGCCATCTCCCCAGGCAAGTTTTCTTTATCTCAGATGGTAAATTTTACATGATCTGATACTTTGTCCACTTTTAATATAGACACTGATTTCCTTAGCTTTGTGGCTTACATGGTATGTTTTTATCTAGATCTTCGTTTCTGATGTAGCTTTATCTCTACACAGACCAATTAAGTTGCTAGAGACAAAAACATCTCTTTTTTTTTTTGTAAATCTGAAAAATGTCTTATTTGGCTTTCATTTTTTAAATCTATTTTCACAAGGATCATGTTGGAATGACAGCTTTTCTTCCAGAACTTAAAGATGTTTCATTATTTTTTACCTTCTATTATATTTCCTGAGAATTCTACAATTTGAATAACTTTTTCCACATTTAATGTGTTGTTTTTCTGTGATAGTGTTCAAGATTTTATCAATGCTTTTCCAACTTTTGACAATCGTGTAACTAGATAGTATTTATGTTTATTCTGCTTGATGTTAATGCAATCTTATGGACATACAAATTTATAACATTCATCTAATTTCTGATCATTTTGCCTGTTATTTCTTCAAAAATACTTTCTTCTGTACTCCTTATTGTCATTTTTTGGGGACTATCAAGACACCTTAGTGACTAATTCTACCCCACCTCTCACTGGTAGGTATATAGAATCATTCATTTCATATTTGTAGAGTATTTCCCTGTCATCTTTTTGCTGAGTCTTTTATTTATTTTTAGTAAGTAGAAACTTTGAATGAATAAAAGTCATGTCTTAATACCACCATCTCCCTCCTCTCTGCCCCATTTCATTTTCTTGCAAATTTCATCATGTAATACATGTTTCCTTACTGCTGAGTAGAATTCCATGGTGTATATGACCACAACGTTGATATCGATTCATCCAGCCATGGGAATCTGGATTTTTAGCTCTTGCTTTTAGGACTTATGACCAGTTTAAGTTAATTTTTGTGCACGATGTAAGGCAAGAACTTGTTTTCAGTTGCTGTGTAAAATTAAGTCAAAAACAGTGACTTAAACATAAAACACACACACACACACACACACACACACACACACACACACACACAATTTCCTTGAACTTACTGTGTGAGCACAGCTTAGCTGGGATTTTATTAAGGACTGTCACCTGGCTCCCATTCTCTTCTGGAGGCTGACATAGGAAATCAGTCCTAACTCAGTTTTCCCAATTAGTTTCTTTGTGACTGTACGTCTTTCTTCTGGTTGCCTGTGGGAGGTTGAGTGCAGGTCTTCAGGCCCACCTGACTTTTTTGTTTGAGGAAATTCTTCAACATTGCTGGATAGCAAACCAGTAAAGAGAATCTCTTATTCTATTTTGCTAAGACTTCTAGAAATTATACACACATTTGCCATCAAGTTCACTGTATTCCTGCCTGATCAATGGAGTGTCAACACCTTCATCACATTCTATTGGTTTGCTAGGCCTTTGTCGAAGAACAGCAGCCCTCAATGGGAAAGACTGTATGCACAGACACAATGAGGGGTGAAAGACTGAGGTCACCCTAGGATTTGTCTATGATGAGATCTAAGTTCATATGGGAGGTCAAATGCGAGGTGTTTATCCACTGTTGAAGCACAATTGTCTTTGAGAAACTACCTTTGATTGATTCGTTTTGACAAGTTTCTTTAAAATCATAAATATTAGGGTTTATTTCTGGACCTCTGAATTTATTCATTTGATACTATGTCTATCCATATGTCAAAATCAAAGTGCTACCCTTCCTAATCTTACTATGTTTTTTCAATCATTTTGGAAATTCTCAGTTCTCTATTTATGTGCATACTAGGATCAGTGCATAAATACCTTGATAAAGTAATCTGAAATTTTGATAAGTATTTCTTTGAATTCATAGCTGCTACTGTGACTTGATTGTCATCTTACTTTATAAAGTTTCCAGTACAGGAACATGGAATGCCTCTTTGTCCATTTAGATCGCTAATTCACTCAGCAAGTCTTTTGATATTAACACAACTGTAGTTTTGTTCATTTTGCTTTTAGTTTTTTATTGTTTATACATAGACATATAAATGGAATTCATGCAATCATAGTGAAACCTTGCTAATATTACTAGTTCTAGAGGTATCTCTGAGTTCTACAGGCAAAATAATTTTGTTTCTGAGTAAAAGAGAATTATACTAATTCCTTCTAATTCTATATTTAATTTTCTTGACTTATTATAACATCTAGAATATCCACTTGTACAGAAGTGGCTAAAATGAGTGAATTTACATTTTTTGATATTATAAAAATATTTATTCTTTCAGCAAGGGATTTAAACTCAGCTGTAGGATTTTTATAGATGGCCTTCATTAGGTTATGAAAACTGACGTCTTTTCAAAGGTTTTACCTTGAATTTGTGTTAGATTTTCTTTCAAATCCTTCATTAACTTATATATCAAATAATGACAAGGTTTAATTTTTTATTCTGTAATATGGCATATTATATAAACTCCATTATGAATGCTAAACTGACCATATATTAATGGGATAAATTTCTCAGGTCCTCTTTACATTTTTGATTTATTTTCTAATATTTTGTTAGATACTTTTAGCTAGGATCCTGATAGGAATTACAATTTTTAAGTGTATAAAATCTTTTAATTTGGTGCCAAGGTAATATTAGCTTTGTAATATTGTTTAGAAAGCATTTCTAATTCTTTTTACTGAAAAAAATTATAGTTGGTAAAATTACATAGACAAGGCTTTTGAAAGAAAACTTTCAATTGTTATTTCAATTTTCTTGCTTTATTATGTCAGTTAATATTTTTCTTCTTATTAGTATCCTTGTAGCTATTCATTTATTTAATCGAAAGTGTATGATTCTTTTAACTCTGTACCCAAGAGCCTCATTATCATAATTGTTTAGGATACACAATGATTTTCATTTCTGATTTCTCCAATTCATGCTCTTTTAAAAAAAACTTTATTTATTTATTTGCAAGCACAGAAAGAAGAGAGACAGATAATGGGCATGCCAGGTCCTTCAGCTGCTGCAAATGAACTCCAGATTCATGCACCATTTTGTGAATCTGGATTTATGTGGGTACTGGGAAATTGAACTTGGGTTGTTAGGCTTTGCAGGCAAGCACCTTAACTGCTGAGACATCTCTCCATCCTCATGCTCCTCTTTTTTTGTCCAGATCAGTTCAGATAAAGGTTAAATTTACAGATGCTTTTAGAAAACATCTCTTGATTTTATTTTTAGTGCTGAAATGTTTATCTAGCTATCTCATTGGTATTGATTATTTTCTTCCTGATACTTTGATTTTGATTAAATTTCCTTTACAAAGTTTCTATATGTTGTAGTTAGCTTTCTTGTTGCTGTGACAAAGAACCCAACCAAAAACAGCTTGTTTATTTTGGCTTACAGACTGGAGGGGAAACTCCATGATGGCAGGGAAAATGATGGCATGAGCAGAGGGTGGACATCACCTCCGCCACAACACTGCAAACAGTGACAGGAAGGTGGGCCAAACACTTGCCAGGGGAAGCTGGCTTATAAGCCTGCCCCCAACAACACAGCTCCAACAAAGTTCCAATTCCAAAACTTCCATCAGCTGGGGATCAAGCATTCAGAACACATTGAGTTTATGGGTCACACCTGAATCAAACTGCAATACTGCATAAGATCTTAGATTATGGGTTTGAGAAATTTCTTTGTAATGTGAGCATTAAAAGTCATAATTAGCCAGGCACTTAGGAGGCAGAGGTGAAATCAGTTTGGGAGTACAGAGTGGGTTCCAGAACAACCTGGGCTAGAGTGACACCCTCGCTCTTAAAAAAAAAAAGTCACAAATGTGTAGCCCAGACTGGCCTCAAACTCATGATCTTCCTGCCTCCGCCTCTTCAGCAATATCCTACCAGCATGTAATCCAGAATTGTGCATACTTGTTAACTTGTACTGATCTCACTCTCCGGTGGAGATTGTGTTTGTATTTTTCAGGATGCAGCGAGAGAGCTGTGGCCCATCTAATCCTACCATCCAACTGTAGGCAGATAACTGAGATCCTGGCAAGAGATGAGACACCGTAGTCATATCGTGGAGGATCCATATGGAACCCCGCAGGGAATGACGGGATGAACAAGGGACCCAATCAACACAGGATAAGCCAGTGAGACAGAAACCAATGATTTTTGACACAAAGACCCCTAAGCTCACAACAATAAAGCAGCCTTAATACTCACCCACCACGACTCAGGGAACTGAGCGGAAGAGGGGGTGGAAAGATTGTGAGAGCCGTGGTGGGGGAGACTATCCAGAGGCATGGCACCCCTCAGTAACAACATACTAGGGCCAGGACAACCTGGCTGAATACTAGGCTATCCATGGTCCCCTGTCACAAGGACTGATCCAGACGACCCACGGAGGAGGAGGATATCCAGCTGATTAGGGATGGGGAGGGGGGCACTGGGGAATTGGGGATAACAACTCATTGTTTGCACACTAAATAATGTAACTCATTATAGACAATAAATATATTTTTTAAAAAGTCACAATTATACCTCTAAACAGTAGCACCGGCTCCACATGTTTTAGGATGCGTTTTATGTATTCCATTGCGTATATTCTCTTTATTTCATCTTTTGTTCATGAACAGCAAGCACTTTATCCATGAGCCGTCTCCCCAGGCCCTGTACCTTTTTTTAAAAATTTACTTTGTCAATTTTTTGCTTCATTTATTTTAGGGCTGATTTATATGTATATAGATTTATCATTGTTATACCTTCTTGATCCCGATTCCTTTATTATTATTATACAATATTTCTTATATAAAAGTCGTGTTTTATATTACTGTAGAACTCCATTTCTATTATGCTTCAGGTTTTATGGTGAAACTGTCCATTTCCTTTGTATCAATTTGTGTCATTTCATCTAAAACAAGTGGTTTTAAGTTAGCATCTTGCTTTGAGAATCTAGTCAGACAACCTCTGTGTTTGCTGAGGGTCTGTTCCATTGATGTCTAACACGAGGAGGTCATAGCTGTGGTGTGATTCGTGTCTGTTCCATTGATGTCTAACATGAGGGGGTCATAGCTGTGGAGTGATTAGTGTCTGTTCCACTAATGTCTAGCACGAGGGGGTCATAGCTGTGGTGTGATCAGTGTCTGTTCCATTGATTTCTAACATGAGGATGTCATAGCTGTGGTGTGATTCGTGTCTGTTCCAATGCCCATTGTGATGGGGTCATAAATGTTGTTTCATTTTCCTTTCTATGTATCTCATACCGATTCTTTCAGGACTGCCTCTATTACTGTGTCATACATTTTAATGTGCTCTGTTGCTTTGATACTGCTACAAAGTTACTCTTGGGTTGTGGTTGCATGTCACGTGGTGTAGGAATAAAAGATGTCTCTTTTTCATATGATCCAGAGAGGGTATTCTAACAAATCCATCATAACAGCAATGTGGTTCCATCTCATCCCCTCCTTTATACTATTACTAGCATATATAGTACATCATGGAAGTTTTTGAATAAACCACATATTTTTGTAATGATTGATTTCAATAATATAATTTTTAAAATTCTAAGGAAAATTGTCAACAGTGAAGGATTAGCGTCAGTATGTGGCTAACTCTTGAACAATATGAATTTGAACTGCACTGTCCTTTTATGTGCAGTATATTTTTGAGATTTACTGCAATTTGGAGAAAAAAGAATCCCATCACACCAGAGATAGATCTTTGAAAAATATTGAAAAAAAATCAATTTAAAAGTGTGGCATATCATAAATGCATAATAGACAATAGTCTGTTTTTAAAATATAAGATAACCTACAATAAAATATTTATGTATATCAATTTAAGCACATATTTATACAACACATGGTGTTATTGGTAGTGGAAGAAATGTCCACCAATGTAAAGATGCAGTATTAGCCTATGGTTGCATACAATTAATTCCAGCACACACTAAATTACTGTGACAGTTTCTCAGTCACACACACCCCCCATTCCTGTTGTTCCGAGCTCAGGACTTGTGAGGGATCCACTTGAAACAGTCGGCTGCCCTCATCATCTCGGGGTGAGCAACATGTCCAGAAAATCAGGTTTCCTGCTCACAAGTTGTCTCTAGTGATCCTGGAGTATTTTTCATTGTATACAACATATGCAACATACAAAATAGATGTTAAATGATTGCCTCTGTTGGAAGCCTCTGGTCAATAGAACTGTTAGTTAACTGAGTTCTTATAAAGTCAAAAGTTAGGCAAGTTGTCCATGGGGTTGGTGAGTGGATGGAAGGACCTCTCATATTGCTCAAGAGTTCTCCAAATTTACCAAAGTATCTTCAATATTACAGAATGTTATTTATTTCTACTTGACATTGCAATTTCAATGTGGTCTAAGATTTGTAGTTATTAAGATGTATTGCTACATAAAGAATAGAAGAAGGTTGAAAGTAGGAATGTTCGCTGGACTGTTCCCTGGATTCTGGAGGACAGTAACTTTGGAGAACAGTATGGACATGTTTTAAAAGCAATGGGTTAGCACTAAGTATAAGGGTATTTCAACTTGGCTCAGTGGATAAAATCCTTGCCACACAGGCATGAAGTCTGAGTTTAGATCCCGAGAGCCCACACAAGGTAGTGCATGCCGGTAATCCCATCATGCATATGGCAAGAAAGGGAGTGCAGATAGGGAAATCCCACCCGAACCTTGAGACCCATCTGGCCTGGCAAGTAACAATGAGATACCCTGTTTCAAATGAGGTGGAAGGGCCAGACCAGCACTTGGAGTTTCCTTACACCACGTGCACATTGGGAATTATTTGCCCCACAACCACATACCATCTGCCTCTCTCTGCCCCCTCTCTCTTACACACACCAGATTTGAAAAAAAAATAATGGTCAGTTGCCTCTAGGGTATTGCATCCTATCATGATGAAAGAGAGAGATTTTGTATTTTTTGTCAAAGCCGCATCAGTCACCCAAAGCCATTTCTGACCCACAGTGGGTGTTAGTGTGGATTTCAGAAGGTCAAGGGGATTGCTCTCAGAGACACTTGTACAAGAAGACATGATGAGATGCAGCCAAGAAAGGTTGTCATCAGGCTGTCAGAGGACAGTTCAAGGCCCAGTGAGATGAGAGCCAGAAGTGTGAAAGCCACGGAAGCCCTTCCATGGTCAGGGCAAGGAAAGAGAAAAGTCCAGTGGCACAGACAACTGCAAACATTAAGCAGACATCCTGGAGTTGTAGTTTAGATAACTGTGCTCCTATCCTTGGCCATGTTTTCTTCGTTTCTCTGAACTTGGGGAAATCAATCAAAAGTCCCTTGGTTTATTTCCACATTTGTTGAACTATGGGAATCAGATAACCAGATTTATAGCTTCTATTGAATTCAACACTAAAATATCTCTTGAATGGAATATTATTTCTGCCTTTCCAACTGCAACTAATTCTTCTCAATGGGAAAAAGGTGAAATAAACAAGTCCAGGTTTTCACATTCTATTATACAACATTAAAGGCGTTGCGGGAGGCAGACTGATTGTAAATGCCCATCTCTGCTCCACACACAGGTACTGTGGGCAGGCTTCCATGGTGCCTAGAAGTAGTATTTCATCCCAGCTCTGGGTTATCCACATGTAGGTGTTGGGAGGATTGTATTTACAAGTACTGGAGAACGGAGAAATCAGCCATTGGCTGAGGCAGAGAGGATAGCAAGGCATATAGAGGTCTCGACCAAGGATGTCTTGTCCTTCACTGACAACAGCAGGTGACATTTGTGTCTGCCTCCCTAACCACAGGGTAGATCTACCATCATCAGGCTGGATCTCTTCCATTCTCCACCCCTACCACCAATATTCTAGATTATGCATTACCAATGTCGTGCCATCCCCTTAAGTAAGGAATATAATAATAAGTAGGTCGTGAGTTTCTAGTTAGAGGTTAGCTGTGGCTGAGGTAGACACCAGATGAAAGGGGCCAGGAGTGAAAGACGTCATTAGACAAGGCATTTCTCCTGAAGAGACACATATTGTCTTTCTTCTGCTGGAAAGCAGTACAGACATTCCTAAAGTCCTTTGACCTGTGCAGGTCATGTAAGGAAGATGACAAATCCGGCTAGGAGTTTGTGACCCTCAGAATGTGGCCTCTGCAATATGCATGTCTCCCTGTGTGATGGAGGGAGCTGGTAAGTGACCAGAGAGGTAATTATGTCTTAGAACTCCCTCAGGAGGGAGGTTTTAGGCCCTTAAGGAAAAGGCTTCACGCAGTCTTATACCACCTCTAGACTCGCCATCATTTAAGGACAAAGACTCCCTGAATGTGGACTTTCTCACCACCAGAACTGAGAGAAATGTGTCTCTTTTTTATAAATCGCCCATCACCAGGTACTTTGTTTTAGCAGCGCTGACAAGATGATGATAGCATATCACTCAAAAACATTGTCAGTGACTTTTCAAAAATGAAGGGGTTAGGATGATAAAAATTACAACATGGGGTGTGGGCATTAGCCTCCTGACTAATGGCACTTGCTTGAAACGCCTCCTGGCCCAGTTCAATGCCCAATACACAGTAAAGCCAGACACACAAAGTGGTTTGCTTTGAGTGTTCAAGAGGCCCTGGCATGCCCCTCTCCCCCATGCATACACATAAATTAATAAAAATAAGTTTTTAAATGTCAGCATGGCTTTAAGTATACCGAATGTTTATAAATATAAGGAAACTATTACATGTTACTTTACCTCGAAATAAGATCTGAATTTGTTTAGATAGGTGTAGAAAGTGTTACAGCTTGTGATTTGTTATGAAATAGTGTTAGGGGAATTATTTGAAATTGCACAATTGTGTAATAGCAGATACGGATGGGTGTAACTTCTAACACATTCAGTGAGCATTCTGCTAGAGCCAAGGGCCTCGTGTTCTATTAAAATTACATATTTCACAAAGGCCGTCACAAAATTGGCTGTTTGTCTTGTTTCCTGATAGATGTTATTACATTGAACCAGTCACATTTTAAAATTATAAAACATACTAGACCATTTGACATTTCCAGAATACTGTTAAAATTTCCATATTAACTAAAGACATTTCATAGAAGCATGTTTAAAGACAGCTTTTTCCACTTAATAATCTACATTTTTTTAAAGACGGGTTTTCGCCTACAGAATCAATAAGACTAAATAGATTTTCTCCTGCAACGTGTTCAGGATCAATAAAACTGATTAAATTGGAGGCATAGTCTAAAATCCAGTTATATATGGTTTTAGGACTTTGTTCTGATATTCTGCTCACTTCCAGAAACATCAGGGCTAAAGCTGTGTTTCATAGGGTCCCGGTCAATCAAGATTTATAATGCTGTCTCTGCATACCTGTGGGTGCATGCCTGCATCTAGGAATATAGTGTCTTGGAGTTAAATTGATTTTTTTCCCCCGAGGACAAATAAATTAATCACAAAAGTAGAAAAAGAATGTTAGCCAGCAGAATCCAGATCGGATCACCATTTCCCCTACTGTACAGATTCCCTGGAAAATGCTCTTTAGGTTGAATAGTTCAATTATTAAATTTCAGAAAGTTTGTTTTACTTTTATATTCATATATTCTATGTTATTCTTTAAATAATTTTAAAGATTATACAGTTTACCTTCCTCCATCCGCATTAAAAAGAAACACACTGGAATGACAATATATTTACATAAGAAAAGAAAATATGGATTAAAGCTGAGGATTGCTCTGAACTTGAAAAGCTAAATATAAATAGGTTCTAGTCTTCCACTCACTGTGTTAGTGGTTGTGTAAGCCAGCTCACTGATACTGGAAATGCTACCTGAGAAAAATAAATAGGTGAGGAGAAAGGTTTGCTTGGCTCATGGTTTTAGAAGTCTCAGTCTTTGGTCAGTGGGACCCATTTTCATTGGAACCTGTGATGAGGAAGGACACCATCACTGAGAGGGTGTGGTGGAGCACAAATCCAACTTCACGCTGACCAGGAGAAACCAGCATCCCAAACTCCTTTTAGGGCACACCGCTGAATGTCCTAAGATTTCCTACCAAAGCACATCTCTGAAAATATTCCCTATTTTATAGTGGCAGGAGAGGAATGAGCCTTCATCCCATGGACCCTAGAGGCACGTTCTAGACCAAACCAAAGTCATGGTCTTAGGTACTTATCTATTATTTATTTCTTGAACAGCACTGGCCTGATTGATACACCATTGTTCTCTTATCTAAAATGGTGTATCTGTGAGAACAATCATTCTATCAATATTTTTCTCTGTTTCTTTTTAGTGGTTAAAAAGCAGTAGCTAATTGGCACAGAGACATACATAAAGCAAATTTAAAGGGAAATGTCAGCATTAAGAAGATGACTAAAGTTACAGCTTGAGCTTTATATTAAATCTATATGGAGAGGGCTGGATAGATTGCTCAGTGATTAAGGCACTTCCTGATGGTCCAGGTTTGATTCCCCAGTACCCACATAAAGCCGGATGCACAAAGGGGATGGCACATTCATCTGGAGTTCCTTCAAAGCAGCAAGAGGCCCTGCAATGCCTCTCTCTCTCTCTCTCTCTCTCTCTCTCTCTCTCTCTCTCTTTCCTTTTCTCTCTCTCCCTCACATGCTCCTTGCAAATAAATAAATAATAAATATTTTAACAGATCTTTCAAAGTGTTCCATTTGGCAATGATGGCTGAGAGCTACAGAAGGCCTAGGAGCCAAGCATAAAAAATAAATCAGGATGAAGAAACATCTGGGACACTTGACCCTTTCAGAGGAGGTGTGGCTTTCTTAACCTTGTTCTACTACCATGCCTTAAGTTAATGGTTTTTTCCACAATAATTTGTTTTCATCTTAAAGTCTTTCTCACCACAAACATCCCATCTTTTTCATGAATAGATCCATACCACTCACTCAGCCACAAGGCTCCAGGAATAAGGCAGAATCAAGAGAAACAGGACTTTAGCCATTCAACTGTCTAACTGTACAGAACACCGAAGTAGAGATGAGATCGTTTGTTGGAGGAGAGTTGTGGGAAAGGAATTTGTTCAGTCCCTTGAGCAAAGACAGAATGTGGCTCTCGAATGTGAATATCCCTAAGTGTGATACTCTCCCAGAAAGAAAAATATCTTTCCCATTCCCCTGATCCTAAATATCAGAACCTTAGCTATGCTTCTCCCACCACACACAGGAACAAACAAACAAACAAACAACAACAAAAACAGAAATGTATCCTTGCATTTGTATTTTGTTTTTGTTTTTGGCCCAAGAAAGGTGACAAGGGCAGAAAGAAGGCTGTTTGAAGAGCTGGGGACTTGAGGCTGAGCCTGATGGATGCCGAGGGGGGAGAATCATGGTGAGTTCCAGGCCAGGTCAGGTCAGCCCTGGCAGTGGGAGAGCCTGCCAAAAAAATTTAAATAAATAAAAATAAATAAATAAAAAAGAAGATGCTGGGGACTTGGAGGGCTGCCTTATCTGGGGCTCTGGGAAGGACTTCAGCCTTTCCACACTGTAAGGACTAAGATTCTTCTGCCGAGAGAAGGGAAGCTCTTCATTCCAACTCTTCTACCTACTCACATGTGAATTTTATGCCATTCTTCATTAAGACTAAGACCTTGCAGTGCCTAATGGTCTGAAAATCCTGTTTTAGGGAACATTTAAGATGTTCAAGTCACTAGAAGTAGCTTTTTATATGTCATACAGATCTTATTCTACTAATAATTTAGTGAGAAGTCCCTGTATTTCGAGATAGAACATATTTAAATATTACATTAAAAAGGCATGGTGAAAAAGTCTAGTTAAGATAAATGTCTGTCTTGAGTAGAATATAAATGCTAAATTGTCCTTATAACTACTGATGATCAGTTTTTAATTGGAAAGTGCAAATGATAATACCAAGAAGCCTTATGAAAGATGTGGAGGGAGCTGGAGAGATGATTCACTGGTTAAAGGCACTTGTTTGCAAAGCCTGACAGCCTGGGTTTGATTTTCCAGTACCCATGTAAAGCCAGATGCCCAAAGAGGTGCATATATCTGGAGTTCATTTGCAGTGGTAAAGTACCTTGCATGCCCATCCTTTCTCTCTCTTTTTTCTCTCTCCCCTTTCTGTTTGCAAATAAATAAATGAATAAATGAAATATACAAGATACAGATAGTTCTACTCCATCAGGCATCTGTAACTTCCACATACCTAACAAAAAGCTGTAAGACAAATTTTAACATATCAAAAGGACAATTACACACCAGAATGAAATCTCAGTAAAAACATCAGCATATTTCTTGCAGTTCCTGAAGGAATAGACAGATTAAAGGAAAAAGTGAGTCAGTCATATAAACATATTTTGAAAAAAATATTAATGGTTAGAACTATGGCTAAATTTAGGTGCATAAGGGGAATTTGAGGATTCATATAAATGTTACCTATGGAGACATGGGTTGTGGATACATAATAGTGCTCACTTGGGGACACTTCATTGAATTTTCCTTACAATTTGCACTGTCATTTTAACTGATATTTTAAGCCAAATTTAAAAAATGTCATTAAAAAAACAGGCTTTACCTCCAAAATTCCCTTTCTCTGACCTAAATATTCATATTCATATATATATTTATTATGAATAAGTATACACATTGTATGATCAAATCTTGTGAATATGCCCCCATTTCCCTCCTCTCTGTCGCCTAACCACTGGGGTCCTTCCTCGGTGCGCATACTGGATCTGTCCATAGGTTAGGGGTTCTGAACTGCACCAGAGGAGCCTGTTTTCCTTTCTTTTTTTCCTTCCCCCTTTGTGTATTGTTGCTGAGGGGGGCGATATCTCTGGATATTCTCCCCCACCATGGCTCTGAAATTCTTTCTGCCCCCTTTTCTGCTCAGTTCCCTGAGTTATAGTAGGTGAGTTTTAGGTCTGCTTTGTTGCTAAGATCTTAAGTATCTCTGGACCTTAGCCCTGGGTTGTGATGGGTATCATTGGTGTCTGTCTCCATTGACCTTTCATTGGTTATCAGACTTGCTGTGGTGATTGGTCTCCTGTTTGTCTTGTCACTTTCTTGTGGGTTTCTTTTGGGCCCTGTGTGGAGGCCAGAGGTGGTGTGTCTCCTGCCAGGATGACAGCCTTCATCCAATGACTTGGTGGAATTGAGTTTTCCCTGGCTCGCTCACTGCCTTCTGAAAGATAGAAACAGAATCTCCATTATAGAGTGAGCTCAATACAGGTTAAATGAGACAATATTGCTATTTTGGCTAACTCCTAATGGGTATAGCCTCTCTGTAGCTCTCTGATACTGGGAATTTCCCCTAAGGTCCCCATATGATTATGTCATGGATCCCAGTTAAGGGTTCCTTGTCACTAAGTGGATCTCTTAGCCAATCAGAAAGCTGTTGATTACCCTCCTTGGTTTAGTGCCCCTATTGCACTGATGAGCATTTCTTGACTTGCTGGTCTCTTCCATACAGCCATGTGTTCAGCATTCGTGTGACAACTGTCTATATTGTATATCAGTGGTCTCTGCTTTCTCCAAATATCATTGACCAATTTCTCCTGGCAGCTCATGCAACACCTTCCTGTGCTACACATGCTACCATCTGGGAGCTGGTAACCATTCAGGATCTAGCAGGATCTCTTGGTGTTGTTTGATGACACTGTGATTTCTTCAGCAATACAGGTATTCAAGAGCTTGACAGAAGTCTGTCACATTTTGGGAACCTCGTGGGTCTCTTTGATCAATAGCTCAGTGTGGGAAGGAACCAATGACTAGGGCAGGGAGATGCAGGCCTGAGCAATTATTCTTGAGGATAGGCTTCCTCCCATTCTAGTCATAGCCCCTTTTATCTGGTGTTGCCCTCAGATTCCTCGGGAGCTTACTGTATAAAAGCTAGGGTTTTTTGGTGCCAATTCATTATTAGTTTAGTTTTCTGTGTAAGTCCTCCCCACCCTCCATTTTCCCCCGATTCTTTCCATTACCTTTTACAATCTCTCCGTTCACTGACAGATTTTCTTAATGTTCGGGTTTAACATGATTAGGAACCACATAGGAGCAAGAATATGCAGTGTTTAGCTCTCTGCTCATGCATGTGGTCACTAAGAATGATCTGCTCCAAGTCTGTCCATTTTTCTTTAAATTCCATTATGCCATTTTTCCTTCCAGCTGCGCAGAATTCCATAGTGTATATGTAGCTCAACTTTGATATCCAGTCATCCAGCGATGGGCATTTGGGTTGATTCCAATTCTTTGTTATTTTGAATTGAGCTGCCAGCTATCCCTCTACTGGGGATCTACCCCCAAGTTTCCTTGCAGAAACAAAGAAACCTAAATGCTATTTCCAAATATATGAGTTTTTTCTTTTCGCCTACTGAAAGAGATGAATGGTCAGGAATGTACACTGTTCATTTGGGTGTATTTGCTAAGCCATTTTCTTCTAATGAAAAGTATTTGGATTCAAATGTGAAATTTGAAAAGGCAGAAAATCCTTCCTTGCAATTTTCTCTTATGGACACTTCAGTTGTGAAAATAATTTGCAGGACAAAGAAAATAGGTGAGTCAGTTTTTATGGAAACATGTAGAAAATTTATGATACAGACATCGTAGTTTCAAGAGTTTTGGTCAACATGAGAAATATAAACTTAACTAGTCCAGAGATTAATCAAGATTAATTAGTGTTAATACTTTAATAACTGACAGTTATAATATTTATCAATAATGGATGATATACTTGAACGTTTACTGAATGTCAGTTCCAGCAACAGAAGCACACCCCACAGGAAGAAAGTCAAATCAGCAAATGCATTGTGCCAGTCTCTGGAGAGCAGAGCCTGGAGACAATTTAGCCTGAGTCTTGCTTCAGAGTCTGCAAACCTCAGCCAAAGTGGCCAGCAGATCCAAGGATCAACTGGGAGGATTGGCCTCATTCCATTCCCCACTGGCAATCACATGGGGCCTCAGCTGTCCTCTGAATTTTTTTATTTTGTAGTTCCTGGTCATATGAGCCTTTCCTGCATGCTGTTTGCACCTCCAAAGCAGTAAGAAGAGTGTGTGTTCTCTTTAGAAGGGTGTAATGCACTAGGTCTGTGTGTACTCTTTGCATATGAAACCACATACAGACATTTGTAATCACATACGTCTATGTTCAATTGGCCAGAGGCAAGTTATAGATCCACCGCCACTCAAAAGGAAGGATCCAGACAGCCCACGGAGGAGGATATCCAGCTGATTGGGGATGGGGAGGGGGGCATTGGGGAATTGGGGATAACAACTCATTGATTGCCCACTGAATAATGTAACTCATTATGGACAATAAATATATATTTAAGAAAAAAAGAACATTCCTGCATCAGTTACCTTCTTGTTGATGGGACAAAATACCTGCCAAAATGCTGCTTATTTCTGACTTACCTTGTTGAGGGAATATCCATCATGACCTGGAGAATAAGGCAGGAGCAGGAAGCCCCATCACATCAGCAGGGAGGATTTGGGCAGAGATGAAAACTCTTGGTTAGAGAGCTAACAGTCCAGGAGTCCCCAGCCCACATTCAGTGTGGGTCCTCCCACCTCAGTTAATCTAATCTAAAAAATAAAAATTCCTTAACAGTTAGATCAAGAGATTTGTTTCCACAGTGCCTCTAAATCCTGCATTTGACAACCTGGTGGGGATTATGGGAATTATGCTGAGAATTTGTTCTTTGCATGCCCTGTATGCTTTTACAAGTGTATAGTATGTAGTTGCAGGGTTTGCTTCATTTATTCTCCAGGATAAGCCTTTGTAGTACATACTTGCCCCTTTATTTTGTAGATTAAAACAATAACCTGGCTATATAAAGCTTAAATAACTTCATCAAGTATACATGTTTGAAGTGTGATTCAAGTTGCTGCAACTAGAAATTGGGGTTATTGAACTTTACTGTGTTAAGATCTATTATTCACAAATAAGTACATTTTATGAGACACTTCAAAGGGAGGAATTTCTCAGGCATGATAGAGATAATGTATCTTAATAAATTTATTCCCCATTGTTAATAATTAAACAAGTGATAAATCCCCACTCAAGTTTTAAAGTTGAACCTCAATTTATCTTTTGTTGGACTCATTAATGGAAATTGAAGATTTCTTGTATTTATTCATATATTAATGTTAATAATTAATATATATTTCAACAGATCAAAGATCTATCTAAACCTAGAGATTGAACTTAATTGAAAATTTCATTCGACTGTTTTAGCACACGACTTTGAATTATTTTTAAAATTGCCTTTCTGTGCAGAAAATAACAGGAGAAACAGTAGAGCAACTCGATCCTGAGCATTTTGCAGAAATTCCTTGTTGAAAGTCAGCTGAGCCTGAGCGCCTTGCTGTAGACGATGGTCCCGGCGACACTGAGGAGTGAATTCTCTTCATGTTCAGCACTGGGAAGAAGGATCGTGATGAGGCTATAGAAATGAAATGGGATGAATATTTTCGGAAATGCCTCTGACTTACTGCTGAGGTAACGAGGCTGTGCTAGTCTGCTTTAGAGCAATATCTTGGCTGAACTTGAATAGAAGGCTCATCTCTATTGCAGAGAGCAGCCCTGAGAACAGATCTCTTTGGTGCATATATCAAATCATCTTTGAAGCTCACTGAGTTCTAACAGATGTCTCACAAAATTAAAGGTTCTGTAGTCAGATATGCTTGGAACATTTAAGAATAAACATCACTTGCAAGTTTTCACATGAGTTTTATGGTACCATGTATTGTTGTGTTAGGAACAAACTGTGAAAAACTTCTCATAGTTGTTTGATCATAGAATATGACCCAAGTATTCTGCAAGACACATTTGGGAGAGTTTTTTGAACTTAGATCTCCTTACACTCATTTCTGGCATTCATTTGGACGTTTCCTGTATGTGTCTCTGGAGGAAAGAAAGATCTCAGAGAGTTGCAGGGTTGACTCAGTGTTGACTGTTGTATTGGCTCTTTCATGAGTGGCAGTGACAATTATCACATCAATGCAAATATTTAGAGTTAACACTGACTGAACAGGCTATTACAGGTACTGTTTGTATTGTGACTTGTTTCTGTAGCAAAATATGGGATTTAAGCAATTTAAGGAGAAATGCTTTTGTTTGGCTTAAAACCCAAGGGGATACAGTCCATCCTGGTCATGGAAGGTACAGCAGCAGAGCACGAAGCAGTGGGTCACAGTCTGACCATAGTCATGAAGCAGAGAGAGACAAAAGCTGCTGTTCTGATAGCTTTTGCCTCCTTATGTGTGTCAAGACCCCAGCCCATGGAATGGTTTTGCTCACAGAGTGGATCATCTTACCTCAATTACCCTAATCTAGAAAAGTCCCTCACAGACATTCATAGAGAATAGTATCTATGGTGATTCGAAACCCTGGCAAATTAACATCAGAAATTCAGAATCACACTGTGTTGAGGGATGTATGTAGATTATCCTGTTTCATACACAGGATGTGGAGGTTAAGGAAGGGTATAAGGCACACACACACCATTTATATAATTTCTACTTGATTTCAAAGCAAGCAATAGTTCAAAATTTCTGAGACCACAGTCACCAGGAATGTGTGGTCTTGAGTACCTAAAATGAGATCTGATGTATGATTCAAATAACCTAGTATGGAAAAAAACGAATCAGACCTGCCATTTATAATTCTTATGTTGATTATATGTTTTAAGAACTTCTAGAATATTAGTAACTTTGTTATCCATTATGAGTTCTGTAAAATATAGTAGAAATGGCAGAAAGTAAGGCCTTAATGGAACAAATCACACCATTACCAAACACTCAACCTGCTTAGACACAGCTCTCACTGTCCTCAAATAGCTAGGAACAACAGGGGTTTTCCATTGTCTCTAAGGTTTGCTTTCCCCGACAGCATGACCAGATGTGCTGGGAGCATGAGGAGCATGGACGTGGGCAGGGGCATAGTAAAGTAGCATGCATTTTAATGTATTTTAAGAAAACATATTATAAGTAAATATTACAAAGCATCTGCATTATGCCAGGCAGTCATTAATAGTCACATCATAGAAACTGAGTCTTGGCCTTGTTGAATAGCTCACAAAGTATATTGTGTGAAACAAGAGCCAGGATTGAATTTCTAGCCTTTGTACACAAAAGAATGTTTACCCAGTGTTTCTCATCCCTGGAACTCTCTAGAATCATCAGGAGAGCTTAGAAAAGATACAAGTATTTTGGATAGATATAAAAGTAATTAAATTATAATCCCAGGGTTTGGATCTCATCCCTTCATGTATGTTACACACACCAGAGGACTTGAATGTACAAAGAGACTTGAGAAGCAAGGCTTTAATGGCACTGTCTTACACCACAGAATTTTAGCACACTGGCTGCCTAATTCTTTCAGCTATGACCCTCTTCTCTGGTTATTGTGTGTGTGTGTGTGTGTGTGTGTGTGTGTGTGTGTGTGTGCTATATGTTTGTGTGTATGCAGGTATGAGCCCATATGCTTGCATAAGAAGGCCAGAGGAGAATGTTGGTTGTCTTTCTCTTATTCATGTGTGTATTCTTTGAGATTGGGGGGGGGGCTTATCTCTTCCTCAACCAAAAGCTACTGCAAATCAGCAAGCCCCTGTTGAGTCTATGGTCTCTGCCCCACTCCTATTGTTACAGACACATTGTTACAGGCTTACAGACATTGTCACAGGCATATGTGTGGTTCAGGGAATGCAATTTGGTGGTTTCCTAAAGGCCTTCATGATTAAGAAGTAAGTACTCTTAACCTTTTAGTTATTTCCTCAGACCTGCTATTTTCATTTTTTAAATCCCAGTTAGGGCATAAACATCACATATTTGGGAACTATGTTCATACACAAATTCTCAAGAAAACTGTGATGGTTAAGTTTTGTTGTCAATTTGACCTGTTTAGTAATCTTGGTTAGGTCTCTGATATTGTTCACAGGAAGGCAGCCCTCTTGGTAGAGGTCAGGATATAAGGAGGCTCAGGGAAGCTAGAAATGAACATCCCTTCCTGGGAGGGCAGTGCAGGAAGGAAATCCCAGAGATTCAGGGATTCAACAAGTTTGGGGAAGGGCTGTAAGACCCTGTCTTAAGGCTATATAAAGGGAAAGGTAAATTTCTCTCTCGCTTCCCCACCTCAAACCCCACCTGTTTGCTGGTGTGTGTGTGTGTGTGTGTGTGTGTGTGTGTGTGTGTGTGTGTGTGAGAGAGAGAGAGAGAGAGAGAGAGAGAGAGAGAGAGAGAGAGAGAGAGAGAGAGAGAGAATGTGTGTGTATGTGTGTGGTGTTGGTGATGGCTTCTCTCTTTCTCTGCTTGGACATGTGAAAGGGGTCTAGGCTCTTTCACCATTATAAACCTTCCCCTGGATCTGTAACTTCAGTAAATCCTTTCCTCCCATAACTCTGCCTGGTCTGGAGATTCATCGCAGTGGTGTGTAGCTAAGACAGAAACCTATTAAACATAAACATGTAATGGAATATGCTTTTGAAACTCATTTTAATTGGTATCATTCTAGCTTTGTTTAATTTGGTTTTCCCCCTTTATGTTACATTAAGGAAAGATTTTTCTTGGGCTGAGAGTTCAAACATGAATCTGTTTTCCACAGTGGTGGTCATATGCTAGGTTCTTCCTCATGCAAGTATTCAAGCTGTGCAAATCATCTTGGCATTAAATCCATGTTATTATTTCTTTCAGTGTCAGCACAAGCTATGATTTGTAAATATCTTTAGGTGGCTCAGTTATTATATTTCTGAGCACGAGATAATGGTATTTCTCTGGACTTCTGATAAGAGTTTCATATTGATCAAATCCAAGACAGCTGTAGATTATGATGAATTTCTAACTGTAATTGGTATTGAAGGAACTAAGTACCAAGTTTGCTTTAATTAACCGCACTCCACACAAATTTACTAAAATATATGCGCCAGGTACTATGCTAAGAAATCTAAACACACCTCAATAATCCATCACAAGCATGGTGTTTACATTTTCCAAATGTGATTTTTTTCAATTTCTGAATAAGATAAACTCCCTTTAGCTGGTAAATGACAAATTTCATATTTGTGGGCTGAGAAATTTGTAATATTACACACTACACTTTTTAAAAATATCACAACTTATAACCCATAACTCCATAGTGAATACCAGTAACTCTACTGAGGAGGGACCTCAGTAGAATGGGGCAGGGAGGAGGGGAATGATACAACAATTAATTTGTCCATACAAAGTTACTACTTAATAAAAAATACGTATCTTTGTGAACTGTCTGTTCATTTCATTAACCCATTTGTTGACTGGATTGTTGGAAGTGTTATTGTTGATATTTTTTTTCCTGATATTCTAGACATTGGTTCTATGTCAGATGTATAGCCAGCATAGAGTTTCTCCTACTCTGAAGGTTGTTTGCTCTCTTGGTTTATTTTTTCTTTTGCTGTGCAGAAGCTATTTAATTTTATGCAATCCCCTCTGTCACCTGTCATTTCCTGAGCTAACAGAGTCTTATTCAGAAAGTCCTTGCCTATGCCTATATTTTGAAAATTTCCCTATCTTTTTCTTTAACAAAGTCAGGGTTCCATTTCTGATATTAGTGTATTTAATTGATATAGAATTGATTTTTTGTACAGTGTGAAAGATAGAGATCTAGTTTCATTTTTATACCTGTGGATGACTAATTTTTCCAGAACTATTTGTAGAAGAGGCTGTCTTTTCTCCAGTGTATATTTTTTTGGCATTTTTGTCAAAAATCAAATCATTAGAGCTGCATGGATTTTTGTATCTTGGTTCTCAACTCTAGCCCATTGATCTAAAAGTCTGTCTTAGAAAAAGATGAAGTTCAAAAGGCCAAGAAATACATGAAAAACATGTCCAACATCACAAACCATCAAAGACATGCAAATCAAAATTACATTATGACTCAATATTACCTAAATTACTATGGCCATCATTTAAAAAACCCCAAAAACAAAAATGTTAGTGAGAATGTGAACAAAAAGGACCCTTATCCACTGCTGATACACATGTTAACATTCCTAGCCAGGATGGAAATCAGTATAGACACTCCTAAACAAAGACCAAATCGACCACAGGATCCAAATCAACAACTCCAGAGTATTTACCTGAAGGACTTCAAGCCAACAACATATCACAGAGATATTTGCACATCAATGTTTATTTCAGTACAATTTATAGTAACTAATTTACTAAGCCAACCTAGGAATGAATAAAGTTTTTTTTAGCCATTAAGAAGAAAAAGTTCTGTCTTTTTTTTTTAGAAAATGGATACAATTGCAGAGAGTCATATTAAACTAATTAAGACAGTCATCTCAGAAAGACAAATATTTCATTCTTTCATTTATGGTTCCTAGATTTATCAGGAATGTGAGACAGGGAAGTGTTGGATGGGATGGGGCTATGTTGAATTGTTTCTGCAACTTTAGGACCCACCTTTTTAATATACCTATATGAAAATGACCTTATTTTAACCCAGTATCATGAACAATGAATATATATCAGACGAAAATACCCATTTTTAATTTCTGCTTTTAAATATACTTTAAGTCTTTCTGCAAAAGCCTAGAAGAATATTTTACTGTGCAAAGCACAAAATAATACTTTACATTATAATGTTCTATCAGATATCTACTATTCCTGAGCTCTGGCCAAGATGGAATAGGGGCTCAAGAACAAGTGCAGAGAGTCTGAAAGACTCTGTTTGCAGAAGTACAATTTGGAAAGTTCAAGAGAAGGAAGGATACTCACGTGGACTTTCTGATCTTCAGGCTTTGTGATGATTCAAGTAATTACTTATGATAACATGAGAATGTCCCACAATACTTAATTTGGACATGACTGATTTTATTCACAACGCCTATTTTATTACAAGGATGTGAAATTGCACATTACACAACTGAATTATTCTGAAACTCTTCTCTAATAGAAAAAATTTCAAATCTGTAAAAATGGATTCGGATCTTCATTTTCTACTTGAAAGGGGATAGATAATTCCCTTTGAACATCAAAACCTGCCTGAGTCACCCATCGTAGTTTTCCACAGTTACCATGAGGGACTCTTGCATAGCATATGGCTGACGTGGGAATATAGCAATTTTAAAGGTATCATTGGGGCTGGAGAGATGGCTTAGCAGTTAAGGCCTTCAAAGCAGAAGGACCTGAGTTCAATTCCCCAGTACCCACGTAAGGTGCACGAGGTGGCTCATGTGTCTGGAGTTTGTTTGCAGTGGTGCCCATTCTCTCTCTGTCTCTGTCTCTGTCTCTCTCTCAAATAAATAAATTAAATATTTAAAAAAGTATCATTATGGCAAATTTGGCCAAATATATACTATTTCAAAAAAAATCAAAGTTTGATTCTTTTAAAAATTAATTAATTAATTTTAATAAGTAGAAAATTTGTATGTACAGGTCATGTGTTGGTACCACAGTTTCCCTCCTCTGGCTGCCATTCCACTGAAGGCCTTCCTCAGTGGGATTTCTGGAATGCTCCTTGGAATGGAGGACTAGGAATTGTGCCAGCAGCAGACAGTTGGGGGGGGCAATGCCTCTAGATATTCCCCCCCACCATGGTTCTTACAATCTTTCTGCCCCCTTTTATGCAAAGTTCCCTTGGCCATGGTGGGTGAGTTTTAAGTCTGCTTTAGTGTTGAGATCTTAGAGGCCTCTGGTTATCTGTTTTGGTGCATTTTGAGTATCCTTGGCGCCTGTCTCCATCACCCTGGGTTTGTTGGACTCACTGTGGAAGAACTCTTGCTCATCTTGCCACTTCCCACTATGATCCCCCCAGGGGTATTAAGAAAGAAGATGGGGGCTGGAGAGATGGCTCAGTGGTTAAGTGCCTAAGGCCCCAGGTTCATTTTCCCAGGACCCACATAAGACAGACCCACAAGGTGGTGGCCCTGGTGCTATCTCTCTCTCTCTCTCTCTCTCTCTCTCTCTCTCTCTCTCTCTCTCCTTGAAAATGAATAAATAAAATATTTAAAAAAAGAAAGAAGATGGCAGAATGTGAAGTTTGGTATAACTATCCCAAATATATATTAGCACTGTGTAGGACAGGTGCAGTAACTAAAAATTAAATGTATATAAAAACAGAAGAATGAATTTGAAACAAAGGAGAAAATAATATCATTGACCTTTGTAAATGAATACCATTTTTTAAAACACCAGCCCCTCAATATCCATTTCTTAAAAACTTTCAAGTTTCTAAACATATATATTGCACAGATTTATAGAACACCACTATTCTGTGTCCTATTCAAAATGCAGTACATATATACACAATGGAACACTACTCAGCCATAAAAGGGTTGAAATACTGTGACCTGTAACATCATGGTTGGAATGTTCGATCACTATATAAAGTGAAGCCAGGTAGTCACAAGATTTCAAGTATCACATGATGTCACTCAGATGTGAAATCTAGACATGTTGATCTCATAAAAGTAGAGAGCAATACCGTGTGTGATAATATCCCAATTTTCTCAGAATTAATGAGTGATGAAAATGTCACTTTAACTAGAAAATTTTAATCTTGATAAATAATGATGCCTAACTGCAATATCTAGATTATAATCATATGCTGGTTTTATGCATAATTTTTGTTAAAAGCATGTTCTCAAACATACTATCAAATGAAAATAACAAGATATGGAACTGTTGGTTCCTCCTTGGTGATATGTTTGAGAAAGTGATGAATGCAAGCTTTCTGTTAGTTCTAAATGAACATGTCAACTGAACCAGTTTAAGTGTGAAAAAGTTTTTGGAGAAGGGAGAATGTATATTAATACACAGTGTTGTATAAACACTGTGAGTGCAGAAAGCAGAACCACTGAACCCTGTGTCTCTTTACCAATTTCTCTCCTTTAATAGTCCATCCCTCTTCCCTCTCTCCCTCTCCATCTTCTCTAGATTTTTCTCCTTTGGCATTCCTACCAGTTACCTCATAGAAGACGCTTTCTACCTCATTAGAAATGAAGCAACAGTGAGTGAAAGAGCCTGAAACCCCACAAGTCCTTTTGAGGATCCATACCTCTGTCACTCATACCTCATAGGGTATACACTCATAAAAATTATTTTATTTTATTTTATTTATTTATTTATTTATTTATTTATTTATTTCCAATCAGAGAGAGAGAGAGAGAGAGAGAGAGAGAGAGAGAGAGAGAGAGAGAGAGAGAGAGAGAACCAGGGCCACCATCTGTGCATCTGGCACATGTGGGTCCTGGGGAATTGAACCCGGGGCCTTAGGCACTGGAGGCAAGTGCCTTAACTGCTGAGCCATCTCTCCAGCCCAGACATACACTCTTGAGGGAAGGTTTCTTCGTGGCACAACAGAGAAGAGGCCGGGCATCACATCTTGGCACATCATTTGGGAGGTGGTAGTAAGAGTGAGCCAAGCTCCAGCAAGGGGGCTTGGGCTGTCATTCCCCAAGGCCTGCCCCAAGTGACACACCTCCTCCATGAAGGCTCCACCTCCCGAAGTACCAGGAGCTGAGGGTTGGGTATGAGGCTCAATTCAAGCCACCACACTCACTCTGTAAGTTCTGAGAGAAAAGTTAAAATACAGACCTCTAATTGCATATTTATCTTGTCATTTTAGTCCTTTCAGTTTTTTGGTTCACATATTTTGTCTCTTATCTGATGCACATTACACATGCCTTTGGAATTGTTATGACATCTAGATAAACAGACTATTTTATAAGAATCTATGCCAAAATTCTTCTGAAGTCTGCTTGAAGTCTTTCTTGAATTTAGAACTTCAAATATTTTACTGTTTTTCCACTTACTTCTTTTGGAACTTCTAGTACAAAAATACCAGATAACTTGATATCATTTCTCAGGTCACTGAGTTGCTGTCCATAATTAGTCTTTCTTCATATTTGCCTGTTTATATTAATTCTTTTTCAAACTCCCCGCATTTCTTCTTATACTACAGAGTCTAGTTTGTTGATACCTAATGAAACCTAATGATAACCTAATGAAAATTGAATTTCCAATAATGCATTTTACATAATTAGGAGTAATATTTTTTCATTGATGTCATTTCGATATAGGGATATTATTATGAACATCATCAATATTTTTCTCATTTACAACCCTGTGAATATTTAACATTACTAAAATGACAGTCATAGTGTTCTTTTCTGATCATTCTATCATAGCTCCTATTTTTGCGTCTATGTCTATTAAATGACATTTTCCTTGCTATGGGCTACTATTTTTTACTACTTCATTAAAATATATTCATCTTTGACTTAATATCAAATACTGTCTATGTTTATTGTGGAGTGCTAATATTGTTTAAGTAGTATTGCTTTTCTTCTGGTGGAACACACGATTGATTTTAGGCCAGCTCTTCAGCCTTGATAAATGGGTCACATGTGTGATCACTACCCTTGGCTCATTCACTGTTGTTGACATACATCTATTCAGGATTTCTGATGAATGCCCTGTATATTTAGTGAGTTCTTTTGATTCTAGCTGGTGGGAACTCTAGTGATTCTCAGCTCCTTGGTCACTGGTGTTATCTAGGAGAATTTTATTTCTTTTTTTCTCGAGGTAGGGTCTCCCTCTAGTCCAGGCTGACCTGGAATTTACTATGTAGACTCAGGGTGGCCTTGAACTCTCAGCAGTCCTCCTACCTCTTCCTCCTGATTGCTGGGCTTAAAGGTATGAGCTACCACACTCAGCTCATTTTTTATTTCCTTGGTAATTTGTTCTTTCAAAGGAATTTGCCTTTTGTTGTCTCAGGAGGTTTTACTATCTGGACACATAGACTTAAGATCCTCCAAACTACGTAGCTCTTTCACAGTTGTTTCCTCTTTGGTGTTCTGCCTTACAAATTCTACATCCCCCTGACTTCCACAAACTTCGATTTCTGTCTCCTTATCTCAATGAGACTGAAGGACTCTCTCCACTACCACCATAATGCAGTTCCTCCTTGGAAGCAGCTGGTGGGGTGACAGCATTTTCTTCTCAGGGACCACACTCTTGGACTCTCTGATGTCTAATATTTAAGCATAAGTAAGCATACTTCCCAACTTCTGTGCAGTTCTAGGTATTTACAGCAGATGTGCGATTCCAGATATTGTTACTTGCCTGTGGAAGCAAAAATGTGCTGTCAGTAGTTTTGAACATTTCCTGTTTGAATTTTGTATTTCTTATAAACCTAACATATGCAATGAGGAAACATTTTTTAGCACAAAGGGTGCTCACATTCATTTGTCATGAACATTTGTTTGAATGTAGTTCATTACACAGCTGATTTTCTACATTTCCCCTCCCTCATCTCAAAGCAATAGAATTCTTCAGTAGAACAGATAAAGCCATTTTACTTAGATTTTTTTCATCACTGTTCTTCAGCAGCTGGCCAGATTAATATAAATTTTGTGAGTCTACTACTTTGTAAGAAACAATAAAATTCTTACCCGTCAGGAAGATTGAAGTGTCCTGAGTTTTCATAGGTATATTTCCTCTGTAAAACACTAAGCTTCTCTTGTCGATAGAATAGAGGTGATAAAACTGTCTGTTTCAATGCAAAATTATGGAGCCAAATTATAAACATCCACGTGGTTGTGGACTGCTTTTATTCATGTTTGATTTTGAGGAAGATGTTCACCAAGCCCATTGGCACATGTCTGTAGTCGGACCCAGGTAATAAGCAAGCTGAGACAAGAGGACCATTTGATCTCAAGAAAGTTGAAGTCAGCTTGGGCAAAATATTAACTATTGTTCTCAAAAAAATCAAAAAGTTCTGGTTTTCAGTCTGTGCAGTAAATAAATGATACATTGGTAAGTATAGATGATAGATACTATGTACTACTAATGATTATAAATTTTTGCTGATGAAAAACATTTGGCGATTTAAATAAAATAAGCAGTATTGAAAATCAACCATAAATTATCTTTAAATGCTGATCAACTTAATAAGTTAAAGATGAAAAGAAATGATTGTATTCCCTAAATTTATAATTATATCTTTGTATAACTAGAAAAGTCAGTGCTTTAAAATTGGGAAAAATATTTTTTAATTCACACAAAGCCAGCAGGCTTTGCAAGCAAGTGCTTTTAACCCCTGAGCCATCTCCCCAACACCCTCACAAATTTTTAAGGAATATCTTTATACTGCTGTTATCACCAGCAATGTAAATATTCTTAAAAGAGAAGGAAGCAACAGATATTGGCATGCACTTAGAATGTACCAATCACTCATCCATCTGCTGAAAAGCATGCAAAGAACTTTCTTCTTTGTCAACCCTTCATCCCAGGACTAGTGGTTAAATTCTAATTAATTCAGCCACTGGGACCTTTGGAAGGGATTAGTACATGAACACAGATGTCATGAGAAGAATAGATGCTCTCATAAAATAAGAAAATACATAGCTCCTTTGCCCCTTCCTCCATGTGAGCACACAGCTCAAGGAACCATTATAAACTAGGAAGTGGAACCTCACCAGCCACCATTCTGCTAGCATCTTGATCAGGGGCTTTCCAACCCCCAGGACAGTGAGGAACTGATACCTGCAGCTTCAAGTTGACTTCGACAATGGTTTTTTTGTTACAGCAGCTTCTGCTGCCTGAACCATCTGTCAGGACCACATTAAATAATGCATTGGTGAGAAGGCATAAGTGTGCTGGACACATATGATGGAGCTGGGAGTGTAGAGTAGAAATGAACATCCAGGCATTTTATTTGAAATGAGCTCCCTGATTTTAGTGGACATGACAGGATTCCCACGGAAATAATAACAGTAACAAAAAGTAGAACTCAACTGTCAGATTCAAGGTGGCTAAACTGTCTCCAATATACACAGTAGAACTAGAGGAATAAAAATGGGTTGCTTTGTGGAGATCATCAATAGGTAAACAGCTGCTAATTAATCAGAGGGTCCCTAAAGCCTAACGAATTTTTATACCCATACAGCTAAATAATACCAAAATTTTATTGCCCAACTCCTAAACTGGATAACTGCATCTTTCTATTATTCCTTTCAATAGGAATATTAAATACCAAGTATGGTTGACTCACTATGTTCCTGGGGCTCAGTGGTCATCATTATATGGAAATTACCTCTTTACAAAGTACTCACTACCTGGAACAGTGATAACACCTTCATAGGTTGGTGGGTGTTTTTGGAGTTCAGAGGCAATAAAAGCCTATTTATTTGGTTGTATTTTCCCAACTAATTTACTGATAATCCAGAAACTTAAATTTAAAGGGAACAAAAAGAGAAGATTCCCCCCACCCTTTTCTGTTTTACTGGATTGCAAGACAGCATAAGCTGATGTCACCTAGTTGTTGGACCCAATGGATCTAATACTGCTCTAAGTGTCTGTACTATGCAAACCTGTCGCAGGCGAAGACAAGAAAATCACAACAAAGGTCAGATTTTATAGATTTTTGTGGGTCTGTTTTTCAAGGTACTTAACTCTTGGCGTTCAGCAGGAACTTTGAAGACACCAGGAGGACATGGAACCTGAGATTCCCATCATGCACTGTTTTTTTTCATAACTCAGTTATGTCATAAGTTTGAGTGTGCCTAGGAGCCATCCATTGTCAAGTAAATGTATGAGAAGTGATTCAATGGCCTCACTGAGGAACCAGCAGGAACAAGCACGCAAGTTGTACACAAGCCTTTTCACACCCTCTCTGAAAGAACTGGGTCGACTAGCCACACTGATGTTTGTTGTTCAACTCACATTTGTGACCCTGGGGGAGGGTTCCTATGACCATGTGACTGAGATAGGATAAGGGAGACAAGAATCCACAAAAACAAATCCTCTTCAAAAACTCCAGAATGAAGGATGCCTAAATCTCTGTGTCCCAACCAAAGAAACATAAAAAGACAATATGAGTTTGCTTTCCAAGTTATTCTGCATCATAAAGTAGCTTTGTCCAGAAATGAGATGTTATTACTCTCATTAGTTATGTCAAGGCTTTGAGAGGTAGCCTGTAGGGAAATGATACTACCAGAAGGCTTTGAGAGGTAGTCTGTAGGGAAATACTACCACTTAGCCACAATTGAACATGAACATTTGACTTCCACAGGTGTTTCTGAGATGGTCAGAAACATGGATCTAATTGCATGTCATTTCTAATGATTTTTGTCAGAGGTCTTATAGGAATGAGGGTAAGAGGCTTTATGGCTATTGTACAGAGGGAGTGGATCATGAGGAAATGAGAATGTTTGCTCAAAAGTAGAAAGTACCCAATCATCAGAGAGATGAGGTGACCTGCCCTGCAATGCACAGGCTACTGGGTTCAAGAACAATATGTCACTAGTGGGAGGGTTCCATATAGACTTAGCAACTACCAAACACTTTAATATAAATCCCCTTTCTAAAGGGGGGTATGTTCCAATACTTCTGAAACTGCAGATTTTACAAAATTCTCTGTATAAACACTGATAACCATAGTGATAAATCTGATATTAAAAATAATTACTTAGAGACTAATGGGCCTGTGACTGATGCAGGGTGTAGATATTCTAGACAAGGAGGTGATCAATGCCTGGGGTGGACAGAGAGGGAAGGCATAGAATGCTATCATGCTACTCTCAGTGGGACACAATTTAACTTATTAATTGTCATTCTGGAATTTTTCATCTTTGAACTGTGGCTACCACAGGAGACTTAAAGCCATTACCCCTGCCTCAAACCTCTAACAAATCCTCAACCCAAACTTTAAAGAAATCAAAGCCCCTAAGCCAGGTATGGGGTTCACTCCTGTCATCCCCAGCACTCAGGAGTCTGAGGCAAAATTGCTGTGTCTTCAACACCAGGTTAGGCTACATAGTAAGAATCTCTCAAAAAAAATAATAAATTACCAAATCCTACTTCTACTCTATAAAAGAGATATAAAGACACAGCTGGACTATGGGTGAGGGAATGGCAATTCTGATGTGTAATCAGAAAGAGGAAGGGTTCTGTGGGGAGAGAGAAATTCGGGGGAGCAGGGAGTTGGAGATAAGACAGTGAGGACAGGAATCAACCAAAATAAATCATATTTGAAAACTCCTCAATGAATGATGCCTCACTCTGTGTGCCAACCAAAAACTCTATAAGAAAGCTTGAGTCATTACTGCTCAATGACAATAAAAACCCTTAGTTAACTACATCCTTTCTCTCATCTGTATGTGTTTACACCAACCCTCACCCTCCTGTGTAGTCTCTGGACTCAGTGAGTGCTGTCTGTCTGAGTCAGGGCATATCTCTGCTGCTCTTGACTTTGTCTTGGTCTATTAATTAGCTTAAGCCTGGATGTCTGATATTCCTTCCACCAGGCACAGGTGAACTCCATCGGTCTTTAAAAACAATCTTCTCCTGACATTGTGCACCACCTCCAGCCACCAATTACTCCTTTGAAACCCTGCTAGGTCCCTTGATATCTGGGCAACTCTTATTATATCTCTTACCTCAAGTTTCCTTCACTCTGCAAATCCAAAGATCAAATTTTGGACTTAGTGTTACTGGATGAGAGCTATTGAATAATTGCTGAGGCCCTTGAAGTAATTTGTTCTTGGAAATGTTTTAAGATTTTTCATAGACTGTCTTTCCATCTAGTTAAGTAGAACCATGTGCAGGGCCCTGGGTTTATTCCCAGAACCACACAAAATAAACAAAATAATATGTCTTTATGACTGGTCTTTGAAACATTTATGCTTTTGGATTCATTCAAAAGGAAGGAAGCCCAGGATATGATTGCAACCTGTATGTAAATTTGAGTGGCATTTTCCCTCCTGGCATGCCTCTCTGATATGTTTTCTTCAGTTAGTCTTCTCGGTAGTAATTGTACATCTCATAATAATCATCATTTTTTGGTATTTGGCTTGTCATACGTGAGTAATTGAGAATAATTTTCAAATATTGTATTTTATGACGGCCTTTGCCACACAATTGGTCCAACTTTGCCTAGTAAAATGCAAATCACTGAACCTATGAAGTCAGTTTTGCTCTGATAGGCAGGGACAACAGCCACATTGGCTTCTAAATTTTTATGGGTCAGGGAATATTAGAGACCATTTGAAAGTGCATTTCGCTGAAGTTTTAAAAGTCATAGTTTGTGGACTTGAGGACTAGAGATGCTTTAAGGAATCCACATGTAATCCCTGGGACAGAAACCCTTTAAGACAACTTCAATATTGCAAACAGCCCAAATGAAATGTTCTTTATGACTTGATTCATTCCGATGCGATTTATTTTTGTCTTGCTGTTTCTTAGGTCAGTGTTCAGGTTGCATGAAGTCATCTGCCAGAGGAAAGCAGAGTTTTCTGAGAAACCCATGCAGCCCCGGGACTGCTCCCAGTGACATATAAAGGAAGGCAGTGAAAAAAGCATCTGTGTGTTTGGAATGTCAGGAACTAACCATTTGTTCTCTTGGAGGCTCTGAAGGTGTTTCTGGAGAAGGCCAAATCTGTTCTGAGCCCATAGCAGGGTCAGAAACCTTGACATAAAGATCATAGGTGGATGAGGTCAAGTTACTGCTATCTTGTGAAATACTGGAATGGGAAGGAGAACACTATTGGATACAATGACTAATTCCCTGTAAGGAATAATTAATTGATGATTCCTCTGAACTTAAGGATATATAATCACTGGGAGCATTGAAATACAGGCCTTCCAGCTTCTTATGGACTCTGAAAATTTATTGCAGTAGCATTTTACATCACAAAATTACCTTTTGATTTAACAACTCTTTCTATGGTATGCTCACAACACTATTGGATGTCATTTTAAAAAATGGTGTTCATAATACAAAACAAAATAATACAAAATCCATGCAATTCTTTCTAGGTCCTTCTTCACTAAGTGAGTAAATACATTGTTTGACTTTATGGTCCTCTGTGTAAAATCCCAAATTTAATTTTAAATATTAAAGAAATACATTTCTTTTACCTTAAAGATTTAATCCTGGGAGAACAAAAATCAAATATTTCACATTTTGTCATTTTCATTAGAGGAGGCTTGTGCACTCCTGGTAAATAACACTGGCTACCTATCTAATCAGTGTGAATTATAATATTTTAAATATATATATGAGGTTTTTGTCAGAGACAAGTGAAATGTGTGTTAAACGATTGATGGTTTCTGTGAAGCACAAAAGTTATCCAGGGGCCAGAGCAGCAGGTAAATGTGGGCAAGATATTTAGAAGGCAAATATAAATAATTTATTACATCTTGTTAAGGGAAAACTAAATGCTCTAAAACAACCATTTCACCACAGGGGGAAAAAAAGTCTGATCTTGACAAGTAAAATAATATTTGGCAAAAAAGTAACTTTAAGGTCCTTAAAATGTGCCTTTCACAAAGCTCATCAGCCTAAACCTCTAAATACATAATTCTTTTTTGTATTTCAAGTAATGCAAATCATAGCAAATAAATTTAATTATCCTTAAACCTTTTTCAATCTGCTGTACAAAATCGAGTTTTGAAAGCCAGGTGAGGTGGTGCCTGCTTGTTACCAGCACTCAGAAAGCTGAGGCAGGAGAACCACTGAAAATTTGAGGCTAGCCTGAGCTATGTACAACACTCTGTCTCAAAAAGAAAAAATGAAATATCAAATTTATTCCTTCACTATGTTCTTTTACACCTTGAGATAATTTCACATTTTACCAAACATTAAACTCTTTTTAAGGCATTAGCATCTTTCAAACATAATTGTATTGTATATGTATTGTATAGCATATATTGAATATATGGCTCCTACCACCCATATGAATATATGGCTTCAACCACTCATAAATATTTAACCAACTCACCTTACTCATATGGAGCTAGGAAGTATATAATTGGTAACTTTTGTCACACATACTCGATGGCAAAGCAGAATTCTCTCCTCTCTCTCTCTCTCTCTCTCTCTCTCTCTCTCTCTCTCTCTCTCTCTCACACACACACCTTTTGAAAAGTGACAAGAATATAAATATACATTCATCATCAAGAACCAGACTAGGCCACTACTGTAAGTCACTAAGACGCAGAATGACATGTATTAAAACCTTGAACTCTCCTAGACATAGGGGCACACACCTGTAATTCAACAACCCAGGAGATGGAGATAGGGAAAATGGCCGAGGGCAGGACAGGCATTGTGAGACTGTTAAAAATAAGTAAGACTAGGAGATGGCTCCATGGTTAAAGGCACTTGCTTGCAAAGCCTGATTGGCTGGGTTTGATTCCCCAGTGTCCACATAAAGCCAGATACACAAAGTAGCTCATGTGTCTAGAGTTGTTTGCAGTGACAGGAAGCCCTGGCATGCCCATACTCTCTCTCTCTCTCTCTCTCTCTCTCTCTCTCTCTCTCTCTCTCTCTCTCTCTCTCTTAAATAAATAAAAAATAAATTAAGAAACAAATAAATAATAAATAAATTAAAAAAGCACAAAATTTTCTGGTCAAGATAACAATATATTTTTCTTTTTTCAAAAAGTTATCCAAGGATCCAAATATTATTTATTAGGTAGATTTAGTATTAGTACAAGGTAGTAAGGACTTTGGATAGCAAGTTTTAAGAGGACATATTTGAAAATATGATTTCTGCTGATATAAAACCACTTGTCAGACTTGTGATCCAATTTACATTAACACAATTTCGTATTATCCATTATCATAAATAATACTGCAGCTTATTTGATCAGTAAGGAGGCCTAAGAAATTTAGGAATTTCAGAGAAGCTAGTGTCACTTAGCATCAAAACAGACATAAATCTGATAGTCCTACTCATGGAAGCTATAAAGTTTGTATTTCTTTACCTAAGTGTGTGTGGGTGGATGCGTTTATGTTTTTAGATAAGGTTTCTCTGACCTGGGGTTTGCAAATTAGACGAGACTGGTTGGCAATGAGCCTATCTCCTCCTCCCAGCAGGCTTGAGATCAGGTGACTATATTTACAGGCCAAGCGCCTTATAGATAGAACTATCTCACCAGCTCTATTTATTTCTGTTTTTAATCAACAAATTAAAGTGTATATTTTATGCTACACAATATTACATATATATATATATATATATATATATATATATATATATATATATATATATATATATATCTTAATCAAGTCACTTCATACACTTATGTTTTGTGATGAGAATACCTAAAATTTTTTTCAGTTATCTATTATTAACCATAGTTATTGTGACATATCATTGCTCTTCTGAATGGAAATTTTGTGCTTTTTTTCACGTGTGTGTGTGGTATGTACGTGTATATGCATATTTGTGTGTGTGTGTGTGTGTAGTGCACACATATGTGAAGGCTCACATGGGGTTGTACCTGTGTGTGGAGACCAGTGGTTGATGTGTCCGTCTTCCTCAATCACTCTCCCCCTTAGTTTTTTCAGACAGTCTCTCACTGAACCTCGAGCTGACAGATTTTTCTAGAAGCCCTATGGGTGTGTCTGTCTTCACCTCATAGCACTGGAATGGCAGGCATGGACCACAATACATGGCTTTTTTGTGGGTTTGGGGAATCTGAACACAGATCCTCATGTGACAATTATTTACTCACTGACTTATCTCATCAGGCCAATTTTGTGCTTTCCCCCCCCCATATTTATTGTCAATAATTAGATACATTGCATGAGCAAGTTTTATGATGGTACCCCATTTCATCCTCCCTGTCCCCAACCCAATAGGGGCCCTCCTCAGTGGACCTGCAGGACCAGTCCATGGGATAGGGGGTTATGGGTTGTAGAGGTAGCCAGTTTTTTCTTTTCTTTGTGTGTTGCTGAGGGAGGCGATGTCTCTGGACATTCTCCCCCACCATGGCTCTTACAATCTTTTTGCCCCCTCTTCCACTAAGTTCCCTGAGTCATGGTGGGTGAGTTTTGAGTCTGCTTTGTTGTTGAGATCTTAAGGGTCTCAAGACTTCTGCTTTGGATTGTGATGGGCATCGTTGGTGTCTGTCTCCATTGTCCTTTCACAGGTTATCTGACTTGCTGTGGAGGTAGGTCTCTTGCTCATCTCACCACTTCCTCAAAGGTTTCATTTGGGCTCTGTATCATAAGTTAGGGGTGGTTCCTCTCCTGCCTGGTGTCAGGCATCATCTCCAGAACTGTTGATGGGATTGGGTTGTCCACAGTTCTTACTGCCTTCTGAAACATACAAACAGAATCTCCAACAGAGAGTGAGATCAGCAATCAGTATAGGTTAAATGAGACAAACATTGTTAATTTGGGGAGATTTTAATGGCTATAGACTCTCTGTACTTAATTTTTTTCATTTATTTATTTGTAAGGAGAGAGAGAGAGAGAGAGAGAGAGAGAGAGAAAGAGAGAGAGAGAGAGAACGAGCAAAGACAGACAGAGAGAATGGGCACACCAGAGACTCTAGCCTCTGCAAACAAACTCCAGATGCATGTGCCACCCAGTGCACCTGGCTTCATGTGGGTGCTGGGGAACTGAACTCGGGTTGTTAGGCTTTGCAAGCAAGCGCCTTAACTGCTGAGCCATCTCTCCAGTCCCCAATTTTGCACTTTTTGACCAACGTTTTTCCAAACCTTAATCCCCCCACAGCAATCACCATTCTGTTTTGTATTTATGAGTTTAAATACAGCTGCTTTGTTCTCTTAATTCAAACATATTCAATTTATCTGATTTATGTAAGGCTTTATTTTGAGTGTACGGTCTTACATTTTCATATAAAAGTGTTTCTCTGCTGTCAATGAAGAGGACTTTCTTGGAAAGCGACATACATAAGCATGAAGAGTTCAGTTTCTTTATTTTCTACAAATGGGGGGAATAGAAGATTTATGTTAGTCTCCTTTCTATAAACCAATTACAGGACAGCTGCTTTAATTAGAAAGACTTCCAGATCTAATTAGTTAATACTAATGGAAGTAGGAAATATTTTATACTGATAGGAGAGATAAAGGCTTTTCTTGGCCACAGGCACACAGACAGTGTGCAGCTTTGGTTCTGGCCCAGCTATGGGAGGCATAAACACAGAAGCTCACTGCCTAGAATGTGCTCCTTTCAAGTGAGCACAGTCCGACAAGAAATCAATAGAAATAAAACCGAAGAATCAGAAAGTCTGCAAAGGCAAAGTTTAATGGCTAGTTAAAATAACTTTAGCAGGGCTGGAAAGACAGATCAACGGATAAGGCACCTGCCTGCAAAGCTTAATGACCCAGGTTCTGTCCCCTAGCACACACATAGAGTCAGCCGCACAAAGTGGCTCATGTATCTAGACAGAGGCCCTGGGACACCTATTCTCTTTCTTTCTGTGTCTTTTTGCTTGCAAATGAATAAATAAATAAATATTTAAAAATAATTTTATTAGGAAAGCATGACAGAAGTAAAGGGAAGAAGGTAGGGAGAGAGAGAGAGAGATCAGTGCATTTAGTTTATGCCATTAAGTATGTTTACTTGGGTGTCTTAAAATTTCCTCCAAATCATCTAAAGGATTATTTTCAAAAAGTAAAAAATAAAATTAGAAGACATCCTGTGTAACGTAGTTTTAGTTACCCCATTAAATGCTGAAACACTCAGATGGAAGGTAAGTTCAGGAGTTTGGAGAAAGCATTTGAGGATCTGGTCTTTTCTAGCCAAGCTGATGGAGACTGGATTGCTAATTTAGTTACATGTGCCTTGACATCCAGCCCAGTGAGCTACAATATTTAGGTCATCTTTGCCACTGGAAAGCATGTTATTTGTAAATGACAAAATTTTACAGCTTAGCACAGAGCATCCCTATGTCTTGGATCTTTAATCAGTTGTTAACAATGAGATGAGCAAAGGACCTTTTATTAGTTGTTTTTCTTATCACTCTGAGCAAATGGCAAACAAAAGAATGAGAGAAAATACATATTTGGCTTATGGTTTCAGAGATTCATCATGGTAGGATGGACAGTTGGAACAGTTCCTAGCTGTGATGACTGTAGTGTGTGTCTGCTGCTTCTTCACGTAGTGGCTGCCCGGAAGCAGATGGATACTGGAATCCATCAGCATGGCAAGTACACAAATATGAGGAAACTTCCAGGCTCCTGTGGTAGTAAGACTCCTAGGAGATGGCATTGTGAATGTGTGTGTGCATACAAAAGAGAGTAAAAGAAGAAGAAAATGGAGAGAGACAAACCCTGGAAAATAGTTTCTTCGTGGTACACACTGGATAACAAATTAAGAGGTTATTTCCAGGAATTGACTGAGAGGGTCTAAGGACAAATTTCTTGTAGAAACAATTATCTGATAGAGACCAAGAAAATAAGCACATGAATGTTGTGTGTGCAGCAAGGAGTCCTTGGTGGGGATTATCTCAGTGAAGGAGAGGATCAACAGTACATATTTCTATTAAATGGGTGACATCGGTTATTAGTAAAATTGTACTTTCTTTTCCAACAATTATTGAGTGGTTTTCTGTGTACTGGGGATTAAACAACAGGTGAAGATCTAGTTTCTGTCATCAAACAGATGACTGTGGTGGGTTTCACAAAGGAATATTTGCAATGTGGCCTGTGGTGATCTGTTAGGATAACTGACAGACTTCCCAGCTCAGCTCAGCTCAGCACAGCAGAGCACAGCATAGGGAAGGCAGAGAGGCATGGAAAAGGCTGTGGTGTTACTGAAATTGGGGACAGCTTAATGTGACTGAAGCCTCCTGCCTCTGCCCCCCAAAATGCCAGGAATATAGGCACACACTACCATGCCCACCCCAGCACCAGCCATTTTCCCAATCACTAAAATAATTAGTGACCTTGCCTAAAAGATTTCACATTGCATCTTTCAACCCAAAGAGGTTCATTGACATTAGTCTCCAGGATGAAGTCTTCGAAACCACACTGCTATTGGGGACCCAGATGATTTTGATGGGGAGAAATTCTACTTAGCACCGTAGTTTGCAAATTTAGTCTAATTTAAATGATTGCATTTTTATTTATGTTTTTACTGTGTTTGTTTAGCTGCATTCTTAGTGTTATACTATTATCCTTGTTAATGTTATTATCTGAGTGATATCTATTATAATATAAAATTTATCTTTAGGTATGCAATGTCTACATCGTCTGTGTTTGCATTTTCTGGAAAACTTAATTACGTAATTGGCAACTCCAAACTGAGCAATTTCTCTATCAGATTGGGATGTACTAGCAGACCAAGAGCAAGATGAATGGACCAGTCAGAAACTTTATTATGGCTATTTTTTATGCTGCCACAAAATAGAAGAAATCACAAAGGAATTCTAGAAGATGGAGGTGCTTGAGGATTATATGATTTTATAATATTTGCTCTTACTTATTAGTATGGACAAAATACCTGAGCATCAATAAGTTTCATGTAGAATGAATCCCAGCAAATGAGAGTTTTTATTGAAGTCTTATCTAGATAGTAAATGAGTACATTGACAGCCTCAGTAATGGTTTCTAAGAATTTAAGTAAAAATTATGAATGCATTACTAATGTATGCTAATGTAGTTTTCAGAAGTTGCTAAAGTCAAATAGAAGCTCAATATTATGGATTATGGTTGGGAACTGAAACATCTCTCATAGGCCTAGAGGGTGTGTGTGTGCGTGCCTGCGTGCATGCGTGCGTGCAGGCGTGTGTGTGTGTGTGTGTGTGTGTGTGTGTGTGTGTGTGTGTGTGTGTGTGCAGGTGGAGGATAGAGGATTACCTTGAATGCTGCAAATGCACTCCTCAGATGCATGTACCACTTTGTGTATCCTGCCTTCTGTGGTCACTGGGGATTTGAACCTCAGCCAAACTCAGCCTGGTAAGGCTTTGCAAACAAGTGCCTTTAATTGTTCAGTAATCAATCACCCCAGCCTTCTCTCTGAGATATCTTGACTTAGAGCAAACAACTTTGGCTGATTTTTGATCTTAGTGGGAATTCTTCAAGCTTTTCTCCATTTAACATGGCATTGGTTATAGGTGTGATGTGCATAGCTTTTACTGTGTAGAGATATGTTCCTTCCATCCCTATTATTTCAAGGGCTTTTATCATGAAGGCCTATTCTATGGGTGAGGTTTTGCTTAGAGCTTTTAAATGTGGCTTATTGACCTTTTAATTTCCAGTGTTTCAATATTTTTTTCAATATTTATAAATCTCCTTTAAATTCCCTTCCAGCTGGGGACATGGCTCAGTAGGTAAGGGACCTGTCATGCTAGCATGAGGACCCGAGTTCATATCCCCAACACCCACATAAATATTGCATTTGGTGATGTGTAAGCCCAGTGCTTGTGAGGCAGAAACAGAAGGATCAACCTCTGGCTTCCACATACATATTCATCCCATCCTCCTGCTAGAGAGTACAGGGATTCTCCACCTGTATGTATGCATCTTAATTCAAAAGTCTATAGCTTGGAGTGAAGAGAAGGCTCAGCTGTTAAGGCACTTGACTGCCAAGCCTAAAGACATAGATGCATCTGTGTAAAACCAGATGCACAAAGTGGTGCATGCATCTGGAGTTTGTTTGCAGCAGCTTGAGGCTCTGGTGTGCCCATTCTCTTTCACATTGCTTTGAACTCACATGCAGGCATGTTCTTAATGGAGATATGGGAACCCTATTTCTCTCTCTCTCTCTCTCTCTCTCTCTCTCTCTCTCTCTCTCTCTACTAGCCACCATAATTGAGCAGCCTTTCTTGAATGTGTATTGCCATAATGTTCTGCCTTGATCTGAGCCCAAAGCAATGTGGTCACGTGACTCTGGACTGACACCTCAGAAACCATGAACCAAAGTAAATATTCGCTTTTATGTCATTTATCAGAGGTGAATTCTTTGCAGCAATGGAAAGCTGACTTACACATCTATATTCCCTTACTATACTGATGATGGTCACAGGCAGGTCTGAGTTTGATTCAGACTCTAATATTTCCTAAAGTGAATAGTTCTCAGCAGTTTCATTTGCAGGATTTGTGGTCAATGAAATGTTTGTATAAGTTTTATTATTTTTCCAATAAAAGCACAGTGGGTCATGAAGTGCATACGATTTGCACCATTTATTTCATGTTTGGAAATTTAATTTTGAACCACATTTTTTTTCTATTTCATAATTATAGGTGAAAATTTTATGTAAATCTTTGTCTGTCTGACTTCGGGAGATATCAGTAGTAAGCTAGTACAAAAAAACTTTGGCTTTGTGCTTTTAATAAAATTAAATTTGTTTTCAGTGTGTGGTGCAAATATATACATAAAATTATGTCTCCATATGCTGCAAAGATAAACACCTATTAAACAAAAATTGAAATTTGCAAAAGAGTGAATGTTTTCTCTTTAGCCATTGGTCTTCAGTTTATTTTTCATTTAAGCAAATGAAAATTTGCATTGATTAAATTCTGAATTCTACATAAAAACTCCCTTTCTTTAAATTTGAACCATGGAGTCATTTGCATTTAAATACTCTTAGACTCTTACCAGTCTCAGTAACTATTTGGATGATCTCTGAAAGATTAAAAACTCAGCAAAATGTTCATAGGCCGCTTACAATCCTGCTTAATTACTTTCAATCTGTAATTAAAAACTCAAAACAAAAAAAAAAA
>PVHP010010650.1:0-47107 GCA_004024765.1 Zapus hudsonius | reverse complement strand
CTCTTCCGCATAGTTCCCTGAGTCGTGGTGGATGAGTAATAAGTTTGCTTTAAGGTTGTGAGTTTAGGGGTCTTTGTGTCGAAAATCGTTGGTTTCTGTTCCACTGGCTAATCCTGTGTTGATTTAATGGCTGTGGCAGTGGGCTCCTTGTTCATCTCGTCATTCTCTGCGGAGTTCCATTTGGATCCTCCATTGTATGGCTGTGGTGGCCCCTCTCTTGCCAGAATCTCAGCTATCGGCCTACGGTCGGTTGGTAGGATTAGGTGAGCCCCAGCACTCTCGCTAAAAATATGGAACGCTTCACGAATTTGCGTGTCATCCTTGCGCAGGGGCCATGCTAATCTTCTCTGTATCGTTCCAATTTTAGTATATGTGCTGCTGAAGCGAGCACTCAATTTCTTTTTTAAAGGCAGCTAAAGGGAATGAGTTTTAGTCTAAGCCCAGACAAAGCTAAGGTAGAGGTATAGGGGTTTGTGTACGCAGTTAATGTTCTGGGCAAGGGTTCAATTAGAAATAAGAGGGTGAAATAAAGAAATCACTTGCTTCTGGGAATTATAAAGAAACTGAGGAACTGTAGATATTACATGGTTGACTGAGGGGGTTCTGGGAGTCCAGGACTCTGGGAATTCAGTCAGAAGAAATTGTAGCTTGGGAAGTTCAGTTACATTTGGCTATTTCTAAGGCTTCTATGCTTTTGGCTTGCTGGTCCAGCTCACCTGTTCTTTCGACCCCTATTCTTTCAATAGAATCTAAGTTTCAATACAAAATCAACCTGTTTAGGCCACTTTCAATTATAGATAGGGACAGCCTGAACATACCCAACCCTTTAGGAGAGTTTCCACTCTAGAGTTCACGCCTTTTCCCCTTAGGGTGCTGTTCTTGCTTATGGTTAAGCTTGTCTGCTGTTTGTGTCTTTGCTGGAATTTTGATTCCTGTACAATAAATCTTATTGCATTCATCCATTCGCTCTCAGTCTCTCACCAGCCTTGTGATTGTCTTGCAGCCCAGGAATGGTTAATTCCTTGCCACTTCCTTAGGTAAGAATCCAGCCCAGCAGAGCTGAGGGAGAACAGAGCTGCTCCCCTTCCATTTCAGTCCCCAGCGCCCTGAGGGGCCATCAGCTGCGGAGAGGTTGAATGTAGGGGGTGCTTGGGGAGGAGTGATTGATTCTGGAGACTGGGGTATCAGTGACCATAGCTAATCATGGTCATTTCTGGTCAGGAAATTGATTCCCCAGGTGCCTTACTACAAGCTGAACTAAAGGGACTTTGTCAGTCTGTGTGATGATACCTCCCATCCATTTCAGGGATTCCCTGGACTCAAGCTCAAGGAAGCAAGCCCAGAGATTGTAGTTTCAACCCCACCCCAGCTCACCTGTGCACCTCTGGGTTTGTGTCTCTGAGTGTTAATCTCTGAATCTCTGTGGTCTCAGAATGACAGCATATATGTTTCTGACGGCCTGAATATAGGTGTAAGTGTGTCATTCCCCTATGTCGTTCTCCACTGTCATTGGCCCATTTTTCCCTAGTGTCTCTAGATTTCTCACCACTTACTCCATTGAGGCCTTTTTTTTTTTTTTCAGGTCCTGCAATCTCTAGGCTAGAATCAAGATTCTATTCCCCAGCAGGGGGATCATGATAAGGCACTTCACTTCTGGTGTGTGCTTGTTTCTGTCTGTCTGGTACTAGGGATCCAACCTATAGATTTATGCTTGCTGGGCAAGCTCTCTGCCACTGACCTAAATCTTGTGTTCTATTTATTTGTGTATTTATTTATTTATTTATTGTTTTGAGGTAGCATCTCTCTCTGGTTCAGGCTGACCTCGAACTCACAGTCATCCTCCTACCTCAACTTCTTTAGTGCTGGATTAAAGTCCTGTGCCACCACACTCAGCTTTAATTCTTTTTTTATTTAAAAATTATTTATTATTTTATCTTTTTTTTTTTTTGGGGGGGGGGGTCTGAGGTAGGGTTTCCCTCCAGGCCATGCTGACTTGGAATTCACATGTAGTCTCAGAGTGTCTTCAAACTCATGGCAGTTTATCTTCCTCTGCTTCTCAAGTGCTGGGATTAAAGGTATGTGCCACTGTACCATGCTCATTTTTTTTTTAACGTTGTTTTAAAACATGGTGTTACATTCTATACATCAGACAGTAATTTGCCATGTGATCTTCCTGCCTTGACTTCCCAAGGGGTTGGGATTACAGATCAGCACCAACAGAGACACCGCATTTACTCTTTAGTGGCATTGAAGACAGAAGCCCAGGACAGTGATGCAGAATGACTCAATGTGTTGTACTTTGAAGGGTCCCCACATCCAGTCAGACCCTTTCCACAAGAGTCAGTCCCAGGAATTGCTTAAGCGATTTGGAGACAGAGATACTGAGAAGAAGAGGGAGTCATAGTAAGATGTACAGAAAATCAGCAGCCACAGTTAGATCCCCAGGCCCTAGTCCTTCAAAAGTAAGGTGTAGGTTGACTCTTCCAGTTCTTCTTTTTTCCTTACTACCTTGGTGAGAAGAACAAGCCTAGGGGATTTGGGGACATTAAGCAGATGCTCAGGAGCAGGGAACCAGGGCAGAATTCTTTTCCTCCTGTCTCTCTCCTAAAGTGGGCTGAAAGGGAGACAGGTAGCATTAGGAAGAAGCAGTTAGACAGAAAGGCTCATAGGAGATGTTAATCTTAATTCCTGTCTGCCAGGTGAAGCCCTGCTATCTATAGCAGCTGTTGAAGAGCTGGAATTACTCAGGTGCAAGTATTCAAGCCCAGCCCCTTCCAGACACTGCATTCAGCTGTGCTGACTTCTTTTGGATTCAGCTTTGGACCCAAAATAAAAACCCTGTTGCTCATAGGGCTTTTGGATACCTCTGGCAACTGAGGTTTTCACCACTGGCAAGGTTTTGTTCTTGCCACCCTGGGGGGGGGGGGGGGGTAAAAGGGGGAAAGGTGGGAAATGTGGAAAAAAGGATATTTTTGTTTTCCTCTAGGCCCATGGACTTTACATGGATCCTTCCCCTATCCCCATGAATTTTACTGGGCCCTTAGACCATGTGGGTACTCCTATTCCCCTTTCTTGGTTCATAGACTCTCCCTTTCTTCTTCTGACTTCTGAATAAATATGATAGTTTAATAATCATCCTTCTCAGCTTGGTTTATCTTGGTTTATCTAATTCTTTATTTAAAAGCAGGCATGGGCTTGGGTTTCAGATTTTGTTTGAACACCCCCAAAATAATAACACCCTATATCAGGATCCCATAGCCATCAGCTTTTAGGAGTTAGCTGGGGTTGAGTCCTGGTAAATGAGTTGAGACAGGGAGATGTTGGAAAAGTGGGGACAAACAAATGGGGGTTAACTCCAAACCCATAGGACATTCAGATTCTAGTTGTACTTGTATATCTGCAAATCTGTTTTTGATCCCTTGTCTCTAAATCCTCATTCTGTCTGTATGTTTCCTTATTTGATTTTTCAGATGTGTTCTCAGTCTGTAATCTAAATGCTCCTCAATCTTATAGCAGTCCTTCTGTTTTCGTCCTTCTAAGCTTTGAAGTATATGGGTATGCGCTACCAGTTCCACCAATATGTCCTGTTCTGTCTCACCATCTCTCTATGTCATAAATGTCATCTCTCTGAGGCCATGAAAGTGATTGTGAAGGCCTGTTCTGGGAAGGAACTTGGATGGCTCGGAGGCTTTTATAAGCTTAATTGTGGACATGTGAATCCAGGAGCAACCTCACCCCTTCCTGCCTCTTTTTCTGTCTGTTTGGATTTTCTTCTCAGTTCCCTGCTGAGGTAGAACAGAGGAGGGAGCGTGGACCTGGGATTGCATACCCACCTCCAAGGCACTTGTGGTGGTGTGGATCTATAGATCTGACTTCTGAGGAGAGTAAGGCAGGAGAAAGGGTCAAGGATCTAACAGGAGACTTCACTGAAGAGTTACTTCAAGACCAACATGGGCAATTTAGTAAGAAATTGTCTTAAAAAACACAAGAAAAGAAAGGGGTTCAGGTCAGTTACAGAGGCTTCCAGGGTATGCACAAAGACCTGAGTTCCACTCTCCATCATATGCTTCCTCATCTTTTTTACTGTAGGGTCTGTCTCTACTCTAGGCCATGCTGACTTGAAACTCACTCTGTAGTCCCTGGCTGGTGTCACACTCACAACAATCCTCCTACCTCTGTTTCCCCAGTACTGGGATTGAAGGCCTGTGCCACATATCTGACCCAATCATGTTTCCTATGGACCCTCAGAGTAGACAAGCCCACCTGTTATGTCTCGGTTTGTTCTACTAAGTGGGGCAATGTTACCTCCTCCTGTCATTGTGGTGGGACCATGACAAATCAGTAAAGAGTTGCCTTGAAAAGCCTGGAGGCTGCTTTAGAGCACCCATCTTTTCAGGGATCTGGAAACCAGGTAAGGTGTGGGGTGGGGAGCTATGCCACTACTCTGAAGGAGAGGCTTAACCCAAGGGACTGGTTTAGAGGAATTTTCTCTAATAACTGCCTTCTTGGGGAAAGTGGGGTAGTGGCTTTGTGCTCAGCTCAAAGGATCCAGTAATGGACTGGAGAGAATTTGCTGATGGCCCAGTCTCTAAGGATGGATAAGTCCCTAAAGTGTCAGGGAGAAAGACAGCTTGAGGGGTGACAGAGGGGACCTGGGGCCTGGGGAAGGATACAATGGCTTGAGGGATGACATGAATGTATGAGGGAGGAAGCATAGTCTACAGAAGTGTGAGGACTAAGTGGGTGTTGAGCAGATTGAGGGAAGAGGAGGTTTGGAGAGAATCTGAAGGTGGAAGTAAGAGAGGAAAAGAGGGTTCCATGCTGGAGGTGAGTTTCTGAGGAAGAGGTGAGACTAGTGGCTGTGAGATAGTAGACAATTGTGGGCACAATATTTTGATGCAAGATGAGCTTTTGCCCAGAATCTGAGAGGATGCTTGACAGTTTTGAGGGATGAAGGAGTGTTGAGGGAGGTGATTTTGAAGGTCTGAGGGTGAAAGCATCACCTCAGGCATAATAGTAGATGGAAAGGCATGGGAAATAGATGAGACATGAGATAGGAAAGGGAATTCTCTCTATGGGATCTTGGTTACAGCCTTGAGTTACAGAACAGTTGTCAAACTTTTGTGAAGCTTGCCTACAGACAATCCATATTCATTCTTTTTCACTTTTTAAAAACAGGTAGATGGGCCAATTTCTGCCAGACCAAACTCCAGCTAGGAGTTAGATCATGTAATCATGTCCACACAATGTGAGGAGAATGCAGCTAAAATTCACATCTGAACTCATTGTCCTGGCCATGTCCTGGGAGACAACAGATTTGAAGTCTGGTCTCTGTGGCGCCAGCATATTGTTTCTAGCCAGTGGACCTGGGTAACTGTCCAGTGGCTATAGACCAGCTCTGATTTTCAAACCCTGCCCATTGGTACAGAATCATTTGAATTGGGAAACTTGGGCATAGACAGAATGAATTCCTAGTTTCGAGGACACCAACACATCTCTCACTCTATATCTTGGCTCTGCTGTTTCCAAATTCAGTAATAAGAAACACTCATGGTAGCAGCCAAAAAAATAGGATTTAACTTCTCCATAGAATACCCAAGAGCTTTAGCAACAGCCAGTGGATTCTACTAACTGAGGAAAATGGATGGGCATCCCAAGTGGGGAAGGATTGTCCCAAGGTTAGGCAATCCTTGCCTGTGTCCATAAGCTAGGTATCTACCTTGGCACAAGCACACACTCTTTTCCTAAAGCTGACCTGACCCCCAGGGGTGAATGCCGGTCAGCTTCTAGGAGTGAGTCTTGCACCTCTCAGCTCCTCCAACCTCAGGATCTCTGCAGTTGCCTGAGTCCCTGGCACAGAGGAAAAATAGCCCATCAGGCTGAGCCATGATTTAATCCTGCCCCAGTATCTTTACACTTGGTGTGCATAGGAGAGCTAAATCACAGTATTGTGAAATCAGGCTAGTTCCCTTGGACACCTGGGAAACTGACGTGTGCCCCTCCCCCAACTGCATTGAACAGCCAGTGTGAATTTTGACTCCTGTCATCCCTGGGCCTCAGAATATTTGTAGGAAAGGACACATGGTTTGCAGTGAGGGAATGGCCCACGGCGTGGCTATGTAATGTGGATGTCAGAATACTCCTCCTATAAGTGAGAAACTGAAGTGGTTTAGATTGAGCAAGTCAAGGTCAGGCTCACATGTATTTGAGTTCTTAAGAGACTGAAGCACTAAGATTAGCTATTGAAGGCTGGCTTGGGCTACATAGTGGATCCTTAGCTCAAAAGATAACTAAATTATTGGGCTGGAGAGATGGCTCAGTGGTTAAGGCACTTGCCTCCAGTGCCTAAGGCCCTGGGTTCAATTCCCCAGTACCCACATAAACCAGACCCACAAGGTGGTGGCCCTGGTCTCTCTCTCTCTCTCTCTCTCTCTCTCTCTCTCTCTCTCTCTCTCTCTCTCTCTCTCTCTCTCTCTCTCTCTCTCTCTCTCTCTCTCTCTCTCTCTGTATCTCTCTAATTAAAAAAAATAACTAAATTATTATGATTTTGAATTCCAGTTTTACCATTTACAATTGTGTGGTTCTGGCCAAGGGATTTCTGCTCTGTGAATTCCAGTTGCCTCACCTGTGCAATATGGAGTCAAATGATTCCCCTTGTGGTGGTTGGGGACAAAATGAACCACTGTCCAGTGGAGGTTCTCTTTACATAGCTCTCTGTGATAGGGAATTTGACTTTACAGAAAGTCTTTACAGAAAGCAAGGCTGATGCCAGGAAAGGGTCATATTTCTTCCCACCATGAAACAAGATGACCAGTAGCACAACACTTCAGAAAGCTGTGGTTGCACTAAGCAAAGAAGGACCTCAATGGGATGGAATCACTGGATCACTGGGGCCCAATATAAGAAGATGGCTAAGTGACTACATGGACTGTGGGAGGAGGGCATGAAGGAGGAAGATGGGCATGAGAGCTGTGGTGGAAGAGTCAGGGCCTGAGTAAGGAGACCACCGGGACTGAGAGATGAATACCAAGCCCCTAAGGTGCTCACCGCCTATAGAAATAAGTAACTCCCTGAGAGTATGTGAGGGTTCCAGGGATGTGCTGGATGTCTGAGTGATGTGGTGATTGTTCCTGCAAGGAAGTGTGGGTCTGAGGGAGAGGTCAGTTTCCAGCAGTATGAGAGAACAGGTTCTAAGGCAGAATACTGTTGGGGAAAACAGCATTCTGAAAGAAGAGCATGTTAGTAAGAGATCTAAAGGTGGAGCCCAGTTCGGGAAGGAATCTGAAGGATGAAGGCATGACCTATGGAAGAAATGAGGCAGGATAAAAAAGTGCAAAGTGAAGGAGATTTGGAGGAAAAGGAGCCTCTCCATATGTAATCTGCTTAAATTTGTCCTGTGTGTTAATAATTTCAGCACAAAGCCAGCTTGGTGGCACTTGTCACTCTGGAGGGTGAGATAAGAAGAGAGATAGCCTTGAGCTCTAGGCCAGCTTGAGGCTACAGACTTGAGTTTTAGGTCAGCCTAGGGTAAGCTGATCCCTACCTCACAAAAATTAGTAATGGATCATGCCTACGTCCTGAGCATATATGACAAAGTATGGCCTTACTCCTTTTCCAGATGTTTTGAAATTTTCTGTGAATCCCTGTGATATGTTGCTAAGGGAGGATACAATATGACCAACCATTTGGTAATGGTGAGTTTGTGGGAAGGTGTCCTGATTTAGGGAAGGATAACTGTAACCCCTATGTCCATACTTCTAGACACTGTCTTCTTGCTCCTCATTGTCTTTGCCACTTTGTTCTTGGACACTGTCCTGAGAGGCCTGAACTCCAACTCTGGAACTCTCTTATCTCATTTCCAATACATTACAAAGTGGTGCCTAGACAATCTCATACTCATGCCTGGCACATTGGATTCCATTCCATCTCCCATGTACTCAAACCCCATCTATTTGTATCCTTGTATGGCTGCAGTGTGGGGCTGGAGACAGCAATATGCCTGGATATTGGGGCCATGTACAAAGGCCCCTTGTCTGTGGCTCCAGCAGAGTATCAATTACAGAATGCAGCATCCAGAGATGGAGAGCCAGGCATGGTGGTGCATTTCTTTAATCCCAGCATTTGGAGGCAGAGGTAGGAGGATCACTGTGAGTTCAAGGCCCACCTGAGATTGCATAGTGATTTCCAAGTCGGGCTGGGCTAGAGCTAGACACTACATCGAAAACCAACAACAAACAGAAAAATAAAAACTTTATTTTGCCAGGCATCTCACTGCCAGCTTAATTGGGTGATGTTTGCCTCTTTCCTTGGTGCTACCTCAGGTGTCTTCTGGGTCCATGTATCTCCTGCTCCTGGGGAGGCTGAGCAAGGGCACATAATCCCACCCAGTCACAGCACGCCTGTGCTGCTGTGTGTGCACCTCTGGGTTTGTGTCTCAGTCATCTCTGTGATGACTATATCTGAGTGCCTGTGAGTATATCTCTGAAGAATCTCGGTGTTTGCATCAGTCCCCCTTTCATCTTTCCCTAATGTCTCTCGGTCTCACACCTTCAGATCTTGCAGTCTCTAGGATTTCTAACTACTGTTTGGGAGACCTTGATGAACACTTCCTCTTGAGCTTTCTGTCATGCACATTCTCAGTCTGTTTCCTTTTCTGAATTATGGACTCTGTCTCTCCCTGGCTGACCTGGAACTCACTCTGTAGCCCAGATGGCCTCAAATTCAGTCATCTTCCTGCTTCAGCCTCTCCAGTGCTATGATTATAAACATTAACCACCTTGACTTGAGTATACTTTTTAAAAGTTTTTTGTTAGTTTTGAGAAATGATCTCAGTTTGAATCTCAGGATGACCTTGAACTTGTGATCCTTGGCCAGTCAAGTAGCTGGGAATACAGGTCTGTGATATCAGGGCTAACACCCTGTCCTGCATTAATGTCAGGAGGAGTGGCAAGGACTGACTCACTGCAGGACACTAGGCAATAGCTGTGCTTTTCTCTGGCATAGCTACCTCAGCTTCTTGCCCACACACCATGTGGGTTTTCCAGAAGCACAGAAACTGAATCATAGGGAGCAGAGGGAAAGGATAAGGATTTGGAGACTTGCAGTAGGAAAATGGAGACTGTGCTCCAAAACAGCCATTGGACATATGGTACCCCTTGTTCTCCCTTTATCACAGCAGATCTTGCCTATCCTGCCTTGACCCACCATCCTTACTGTATTACTACTGCTTATTATTTTTCATTACATGGCACATGTAGCTTGAAGAAGAAATTAGGTAGCCTCCCCTACTAGTCTTGTACTTTTAAAAAATATTTTATTTATTATTAATGAGAGAGAGAAGCAGATAGAGAGTTAGAGAGAATGGGCACACCAGGGCCTCCAGCCTCTGCAAATGAACTCCAGACACATGTGCCCTCTTGTGCATCTGGCTTTATTTGGGCACTGGGGAATTGAACTCTAGTCCTTCTGCATTGCAGGCAAATGCCTTAACCACTCAGCCATCTCTTTAGCCCTTGTACTTTTTTATGTTTGCTTTGAGGCAGGGTCTCACTCTGGCCCAAGCTGGAATGCATCTCACTTTATATAGCCCAGGCAGGCTTCAAACTAATGTTGATCCTCATCACTCAGCCACCCTAGATGTGAGGCACCACACCTCACTCGTTTTTCCACTTTATTTCTTTGAAACTGGTTTTCTCACAGAACTTGGAGCTCATGGCTGTTTTTCAGTAAAACTGTCTTCCCTCCTAGCCCCAGAGGGCCTCCTATCTCTGATCCCATTAGCACTGCTGCTACATGTGTGCATAACCACACTGAGTTTTTTATGTGGATGCTGAGGAATAAAGTCAGGTTACATGTTTAGACAACAAGGGCTCAGTCTGTAGCCTTAAGCCAGTGACTGAACATAAGATCGAGCAGCTACTATAATCTCATACCTCAAAATGTAATAGTACAGAGCATTTATGACCATGACACCTATCACCCTTGAACATGACATTTTTGTGAGCACAGCATTGGAAATTCATTAAGAAAACAGGGAGAAAGCCTCAGGTTTCATTGCAAGCATACTTTGGAATTAGGCCTATATCTGAGTAAGATATAAAAAAAATTGAAAGGATTTATAATACTTTTGAAGGTAAAATTCAAAAAAGCAGACAGCCTCAGTAAATATCTGTAAGATATCTGTATGATTGAGACTTACCCTGTGAACCTGTGCTATAGAACAGGGTGGTAAAATGGAGATTAGCACATAACAAGTATTCTTTGAAATTATAATAGAAAAAAAGGGACATCTGTGGATGGGAGACATTTAGAAGCACAAATTGACATGTCTTGAAAAGACTCTCAATGGTCATTATACTTAAAATGTGAAGGGTTCAATTATAAACAGTCCTGAAATGGCTGCAGTGTGTCTCTGCCTCTTGTCCCCTAACTCCTCATCCTGTTTATTTGGTGTTATTGTTGTTTTTGTTGATATTGGTATTTGATTTTTTTTCTGGGGGTGGTGTGGGAGTTCAATATAGAGTCTTGCTCTAGCCTAAGCTGACCTGGAATTCACTATGTAGTCTCAGAGTGGCCTTGAACTCACCGGGATCTTCCTACCTCTGCCTCCCAAGTGCTGGGATTAAAGGTGTGTACTATCACACCTGGCTTAATCTCCACATTTCTGTCCCTGCGCATTCAGTGGTACCTTTCTAACACTCTAACTGGGTATGAGGTCTGATCTAGTAAGGGACTTGGGTCAGCCCCTATTAGTGTGTTTGGTTAACTATGGATGAATGATTCCAGGAGGAACTGTGTACAAACAGGTCACCACTTCTTACCTCCTTCCATCTCTCTTTGGATTTCCCTCACATTGTCTTGTTAAGGGGAAACCAGGAGGAGGGAGCATAGATCTGGGATCAAGCCTTACTCTGAGAAAGTAAGACCTTGTGGGACCCTGCTGAGAGGCACAGAAGACACAGGGTTAAATGAAAGTTGAGACTGGCCTGAAACCCCAATTATCTCATCCTGAGACAGGCAAGAGTTTTGGCTGTCTCCTTCCCTCCCCAAACCTTGAGCCATCTGGTGGGCCCCAGACACTTAAAGGCCTGAGTTTATTGGAGTTCACATAATTCAGCTAAGTGATAACAAGGCCCAGGCAACAAAAAGTCCCTCTAGCTTATCTGTGCAGCTGGCCCCTAACAATCCTTTCATGAAACATCCACAGGCCACTCTGTCCCTGCCAATCCCCTTGCTGCTTATGCCTCTGCCTCTCCTTTTTCTTCTAAATAAAAACAACCCTACCCAACTTAATAAACAAGCTGTTTACTGCAACTGTCTCCTGGGTGGCTATGCCCGTTGGCTCACCGCTGTCCCAAGACTCTGTCCACCCAGCTGCGTGGATGAACTGGGTGTTAGTGTACAATGACCCCCCAAGGAATCCATGGACCACAAGACCTTTGAAGCCTGTCACTGTGTTTTGGAAGTAAGGATAGAGCAGAAGTGAATCCTAGTGAGAGTCTAACCAAAGCCATACCATACAGTATTGGGTGTCATAGTCCTCATCTGTAAATGGTACACTATAAAATTGTTTAGGGTGAGCAGGGCATGGTCATACTCACCTCTATTCTCTGTACATGGAAACTGAGGCAAGATAATTGGCAGTTGAGGGCTAGCTTGGGCCACCTAAGGAGTCCCTGTTTCAAAAGAAAAAAAAACTCCTTTATACAGTATAATAACCTGCTTCTTGCTCTTAGTGTATTTCAAACATTATTTAATTTTGTCATTTTTTTCTTTGGTCTGAATACTGGAGCAATGGATTATGGAAGAGTTAGATTGCTTCTCCTGCCTTCCCAGGGCACAGAATCTTATGAGGATGCCTTTGAGTTGAGCTTCCCACTCTAAACTTTATAGGGCAATATGTTTTCTCTTCTCTGGTCTTTTAGGCCTTGGGTATCAGAAGTGTCTGGTGCCAGATGCACACAGCAGTCATGTTTCTGCTTTCTTGGATTATCTAATTCATATGAGATCCTGGAACTTCTCCTTGAGAGCAGCCTGAGGTGGGATGTGGATCCTCTCAGGAGCACCTGGATGCCCTGCAGCTGGGAGGAATGTCCTTCTGTATCCTTACCTAAGAGTTGAATTGTTTTCATATCTGGACTATGATTCAATAGTGTTACAGTGAAGATAGATGTAAAGTTAAGTTTTGAAATAATAGATTTCTGTCTCTTTTATTATATACCAACAATAATTATTGGATTATATGATAGGTCTGTATTTAAATTTTGAAGAAGCAGAATACTATATAAAATGTATACTAATTTCCCATCCCCCCTTTTTTGTTTGGTTTGTTTGTTTGAGGTAGGGTCTCACTAGCTCATGCTGACCTGGAAATCTGTTGTTCCAGACTGGCCTCAAACTTCTATTAATCCTATCTCTGCTTCTCAGGTGCTGGGATTAAAGGCATGTACCACCAGGCCAAGCACCTTTCCTTTTAATTTGTCATTGTTTTTTTTATTATTTTTTTTAATTTATTCATTTTCAAGCAGAGAGATACAGAGGAAAGAGAGAGCGAGCGCACCAGGGCCACCACTTTGTGGGTCTGGCATATGTGGGTACTGGAGAATTGAACCTGGGACCTTAGGCACTGAAGGCAAGCACCTTAACTGCTGAGCCATCTCTCCAGCCCTTGTCATTGTTTTTGACATTGCTATTCTAACAGGCACACTGAGACTTCAGGGCATCTGCTCTTTAATGAACTCATTCTCTGGTGGGAATTCTTTAGAATCTAGGCTGTCAGATTGCCCCAGAAGACAATATATAAGTGTTCTGTGAGTAGACAGGGACTGGTGCTTTTCTACCATCCTCTGCATTACTTCTGGGGATTTTAGCCCAAGGAAGTAGTTACTTGTCAACTTAGAAACATTTGCCTTTCTTGCATGTACACAGATCTCTCTGTCTCTGTCTCTGTCTCTGTCGGGTGCTTCTCTAGATGTTACCGCATGGGTCCCTGGCCCCCTGCTAAATGAGCCTCAGTCTCTCTGGCCAGCAGGAGACCTGGCTCCATCGAGGAAAGGTGAGCGCAGCGGCTGGACAATCACACGCAGCCGGGAGAAGTATCCAAGCAGATCTCAAAACTTTATTTTCACATCCAGCCTTATATACAATCTAGGGATGTGTTGCATTGCCTTATCTCTTACACAAAGGGGGCTCAGGAAACAGGAACACAGCTAAGAAAACTCCGCCAGCAGGAGTAAAACCTATTAGCACTGGTAAATAGGATTTAGGGCTGTCAGCCATCCCCCCTGACTCCTGGGGGGCAGAGGTGTGCTAGGAACAAAGGCATGAACTACCATGCTCTCATCCGGATGCATATTAAAACTTAGCTCTCAGATATTCAGCCAGGCTGGGTCCTACATGTCTCTCTTTTTATTTCACCAGAGATTGAGACATCAATATGTGTTCTTTCAAATAGACCAAGTTAAAGCTGAGCCACTCAATGCATAGGCAACCTGTTTCAACCTGAAACATAGGATGTTTCAGTGTAGTGAGAATGGGCAGCAGATTTTGTATTGTAATTCCTTGGAAAACATTAATCATGTTTTCTTGAATTCCTCCATTAAGTCAGGTAAGATATTTGTCTTTATTTTTCTTTCTCCCATGACACCAATTAAATGACACTTCTAAGAACTGATAATCCCAAGACTACTTGTTCCCAAGGCTAAGGACTTGGGTTGAAGAGAAATGTGTCATTGCAGGGATCGATATCATTTGAGGACGTGTCTGTGAACTTCACCTGGGAGGAGTGGCAGGAGCTGGATGCTGCTCAGAGGACCCTCTACAGGGATGTGATGCTGGAGAACTACAGCAGCCTGGTGTTCCTGGGTGAGTTGAACTCCCCTGGATCTCTCAAGAGCAATTACCTTCTCTTTGGTTGATGAGTATAAAAATCTTATTAGCTATTGATTCTTTTTCTATATTACATGTTTATGTGACATATGGTAATGGCATATGCTTATGAAGAACAGGGTGGCTTTGCAGCACACTTACATGATATGTAATAATCAAAGTAAGTGGTAAGTCAGCTCTGGCAGAGCTCATTTGTTTTGAGAACCCATTAAATCTCTTTGATTTTGAAATATTTACTTAATTGCTGTCCATCGTGTGTGTGTGTATATATATATATATGTATGTATATATATATATATATATATATATATATATATATATATATACTATTGTTCTGTAGCTCATAAGTTAATCATCACTTCCATGTGCTCTGAATACTCCATCCCACTCTCCTCTGTACTGCTCAGTGGCTTGTAACTACTCCTTGATTGTCTTCTTCTTTCAGGGCAACTTTGGCATATAAACAGAATGCAGCACATGATTTTTCTTTTTATACATGACATATTAATACTTTTCTTTCCCTTACTAGAAAGATAATGCAGAAACACCTATTAAACACAAATCGGGGGCCAGTAGATTTCTTTTATGCCACATGCTTTAGGTAAAGGCAGTCCTGGTTGGATTCTTAGTTGAGCAGTATTGTGAAAGAAATGTAACTGGCCCTCTTCCATGATCCCAGGTTAGATATCTGCTATATGGTTCTCTTTCCTGCTGTGACTAGTCTCCAGTGATTTACCACAACTGCTCTACTTTAAGAAAGTCATGGTCATATCAAGGCTATAGAAGTCACTATACAGCAATGTCACACAGTTCCTTTCACTTCTGTCCATGTCACTGTATGTGCCCAAGTTTTTATTTGTTTCAGTGAATTAGTTAGTTGGTTAGTAGGGTATTGCTCTAGCACAGGCTGACCTGGAATTCACTATGTAGTCTCAGGCTGGCCTTGAACTCATGGCAACCCTTCTACCTTTGCCTCCTGAGTGCTGGGGTTAAAGGTGTGTGCCAAGTCTGGCCTCATGGTTTTGATTGCTAATGTTTGTAGTTATCTTCAAGTTGCTGAACAAACACCCATCCTAACACAACTTGTGGGAAAAAGGATTTGTTTTAGCTTACAGGCTTGAGAAGAAGCTCCATGATGGCAGGGATAAATGTGGCATGAGCAGGGGCTGGACATCACCTCCTGGCCAATATCAGGTTGACAACTTCAGTAGGAGATAGTGCCCGACACAGACAAGGGCAAGATGGCTATATTACCCATAAGCTCCCACCCACAGTACATGGAGCAAGGCTGCAGTTACCAATTTGCCAGGAGCTGGAGATCCAGCACTCAGAACATATGAGTTGATGGGGGAAACCTGACTCAACCTACCTGGCCCTCATAAACTGACAACCATCCATGATGTAAGAAAATGCAGCTCATTCAGTCCATTGTAAAAAAATAATTCCCATAGTTTTATCCCAAATCTGTTCAAACATCCCCTTAGTTCAATATCGCATAACTGTTAGCCTGTAAAACCAATAATAATAATGGTACAAAATAAATATTCACACTGCAAAAGATATCATTCGGGCATAGGAAAGAAAGATTGAACCAACACAAGATTGAAAACAACAGGGCAAACATCAGAATTTTTAGATCCAACTCCAACAAACCCTAACCAAGTGATGAGTCTCTTGAGTTTGAATTTTCCACCCCTCTAGCTGGGCTCCTCACAGCCTGGGGAATAATGCATCCTAAGCTGGCAGCTCTCCTTGGTAGCAGTGTCACAGTCCTGGCATTTCACTGGGTCTTCACTGCAATTCATGGTTCATTCTCATTGTTCCACTGGGCCTCCACACAGGGACTTCCAGTAACTCTGCTCATATTGTTCATGGTCATTTCAAAAAAAAAAAAACATGTTGCAGTCACATTTGGAGACTTGTCACCAGTTAGAGTTATCAGATTTGAAGATGCAGAGTTTGATGTTTGCCCTGTTTTTTTTTTGTTTGTTTTGTTTTTTAATATTTTTATTTATTTATTTGTAAGCAGAGAGAGAGAAGAAACAGAAGAGTGAGAATGGGTTCGCCAGGGCCTCTAGCCACTGCGAAGGAACTCATGTACCGTATTATTGTGCATGTACCATATTATGCATCTGGCTTTATATGGGTACTGGGGAATTGAACCCTGATCATTATACTTTGTAGGCAAGCGCCTTAGCCACTGAGCCATCTCTCCAGCCCTTGTCCTGTTTGTTTTAAACTTTGCATTGGTTCAATCTTTCTTTCCCTATTCCCAGTGTCATTTTTTTGTGGTGTGAATATTTATTCTGTGCCATTATGGTTTTTGTGTTTTATTTTATTATTTGTTTTATGGCTCAGTTAAGAGATCTTAGACTATGGGGGTGTTTGAACAGCGTTGAATTCCAATGATTAATACCTATGGGGACTTTTAAAGTTGAACTGAATGCGTTGCATTTTACATCATGGATGAGTTTATGGGGCCAGGGATTGAATGTAATGGTTTCATTCAGTTCCCAATAACACACTTGCAACAAGATTCCAGTTTCCAAATTGCCATCAACTGAGGAGCAATCATTCAAAAAAATAAGTTTATTAGGGGCGGGGGAACATCTGAATGAATAAACTCTTTCCTCTCATTAGCTGCTTTTGGTCGAGTATTGCATCCTAGCAGCATAAGGTAACCGCAGGAACACTTCACTGATCATTTGGGGCAGTAAGCATTTGTTCATAAACTTATAGGCTATTTTAAGGTCCTGTTAGAGAAATGTCTCTTCAGGCCCCACACAAGCTTCAGGGAAAATGGAGAACCAGCGCCTACCCTTCCCACATGTGCATGCGCCAGGAAAGCAAGGAGCCAGGGCCTCTTGAAGCTTTTTTGATAGTTGATTAAATGTATTTTCTAGGCTTCTAAATGTTGACAAAATCCCTGAGAGGATCAAATTGAAAGCAGGAAAGATTTTGTTTTGTCTTATTTTTCCTAAAGAGTTCAGTGTCCATTTCATTTCCATCTATGGTGAATAAGAGCATCCTGGCAGGCAGCAGCACATGGTATGCAATGTTGTTGACCTCATTGTAGCCAGGAAGCATACATCCTAAATTCCCCACTATAGCCTTTCCCCAGTGACCTCATTTCCTTCCATTGGATTCTATCTGTTAATATAACCAATGACTCAGGCTTTAGCACCTGGTCTTTGTTGTATGTGTTAGTTGGAAAGTATACCACTGAATATGCAGAACAGACAAAATAATACTATTTATAAAATAATAAATAATAATATTTATAAAAATAATATTGTCTGTTCTGTTACATGTATGTACGTGTCTCTGTGACTTAACCACTGAGCATTCTCTGTACAGCTCAATATTTTTATTATTATTAGAGAGAGAGAGAGAGAGAGACAGAGAGAGAGAGAGTTAGTTAGTTAGTGGAAGTCCCTGTGTGGAGGCCCAGTGGAACAATGAGAATGAACCATGAATTGCAGTGAAGACCCAGTGAAATACCAGGACTGTGACACTGCTACCAAGGAGAGTTGCCAGTTTAGGATGCATTATTCCCTAGGTTGTGAGGAGCCCAGCTAGAGGGGTGGAAAATTTGAACTCAAGAGAGAGAGAGAATGGAAATGAATATGAGGACACCAGGACCTCCTACCACTGCAAATGAACTTAAGGCACATACATTATTTCACGTATTTGACTTTATGTGGCAACTGGGGCCTTGAACCTGGGATGTCAGGCTTTGTAAGTGAGACCATTTGAATACCAATGGGAAAAAAGAACAAAGTAGATTTAATGAACTTCTTCACTTCGCTTCTTTAAAAAAAAAAAAAAAGTATAGTGGGAGACTTTATTATTTAAAGGAACATGAGGACTTACAAAGTTCTCCAGCCACCAGTGTGGGGAGAAAATGTGGAGAGTTTTTAGCAAAATCTCTGATGGTTAGTCAAGCAGAAAAAGGAAAGATATCAGAGGGCTCCCATCATGAGAAGGAAAGGTTCATGTGGGAAAGAACCCAGAGGTTCCCCCAACCACAACAGCCATTAAGCTGTGGTGGGGGTGCCTTACTCAAACTTTGGAATTTCAGAGGTCCTTCTGCTGGCCTGCCTTGTGAGGAAGAGAGAGTAGATTAACTGTTTAGTCAGTATTTCCTGCCCTAGGTGGGCAGGGAGACAGGTGGTTGGTTCATATATGACCAATCAGCTTTAGCGCCTAGGTTTTAGCTCTAGCTAGAAACCTCCCACTCAAGGGAAGGGTGTCTCTGCCCTAACTGCTGTTAGGGTACTGGCATCGGGAATCGAAAAAAAAAAAAAAAAAAGCACCAGAAGTACATACATGTTTAAGAAAAAAAAAAAGCACCAGAAAGAAGTACATATATGGTTAAGAAAAAAAGCACCAGAAAGCAGTACATATATGTTTAAGAAATAAGAATTAACAATACCCATTTTGATCCTGTAGGAGGCAAGGCAAAGCTCTTGGCTGGGGAGGGGTTAATGAGGAGCTTGGCAACATTGTGTGAGGTCTCTCTCCTAAACTACATATTCTCCCCTCTCTATGACTCCCCAACTGCTGTTGGGAAATGGGGATGAAGAAATCTCTCATCTATTTCCTGCTGAATGGGACATGAAGTAGATTTAATGAATTTCTTCGCTTAGCTTCTTGAGTTTTCTAAATTATGTGGAATAATCAAAGCAAAAATTGTAACACTTTTCTAATGTGGTCTAAAATGTATAAAGGGAAAATATTTAAAAGGAATATGATAAAGGCACACTAAAATAGCAGTATAAGGTTATATATTATATATACATATAATATAGAATTAATAAAGTACTGAAAGAGCTATATAAGGAGACATGTATGCACAAGTGTACATAAAAAAGTACTATAGATAAATCAAGAGGGGATTCTAAGTAATAAAAGAATTCACAAGAGCAAAATACAAATCCTTTCCCCCTAAGGTAGTGTCTGTCTTTTAGGGAGATGTGAGTTTCTTGGAGGCCACAAAAAGAAGGATCCTGATTTTAATTCAGTCTATAAGTGTGTGTCTTTCTGTTGGTACATTGATACTATTGAACGGTATATGTTTAGTCCTATCAGTTTTCTTGATTTTTATATTGCTTGCTTTTTTTCTGTTGCACTCTTACACTAAGTATTATTCAGGTGCAGTTTATTCTTGGAGTTTGTTTGTTTGTTTGTTCGTATGCTCAAGGTAGGGTCTCTCTCTAGCCCTGGCTGATTCACTATGTAGACAGTCTCAGGCAGGCCTCAATTCACAACAATCAAATTTATACCTCTGCCTCCTCAGTGCTGGGATTAAATGCATGCATCATCACACCTAGCTGGTTTATTTGTTTCTGTGGTCTCTTGTATGTGCTTACCCTTTCTTCAGAACAGAGGATCCCTTCAAGTATTTTCTGTAGAGCTGGCTAGTAGTCATGTATTCCTTTAGCCTGTTTTTATCATGGAATGTTCATGTTTTTCCAATCATGGTGGACAGCTTTGCTGAATACCATGGTCTGGATTGACAGGTGCTGTCTTTGGCTCCATCACTCCAAGCTTGTCTACCTGCTAAAGGTTGTGTTGAGTCATTGCTGTCATCCTGATGGGCTTGCCTTGATGGGTGATTAGGTGCTTCTCTCTTACTGCTTTCATATAGTTTTTTTGGTCTGTGTTCAGTAGTTGAATTACATCATAGCAAGGATAGGTTCTATTCTGGTCTTGTCTGTTTGGCCATTTATTTTCATATTTTTCTGAAATTTTCTTCTATGATTTTGTACTTAGTATATCTTTAGATTGAAATTCTACCCCTTATATAACATGATCTCATTGTGGTGTTCCAAATGTCTTAAAATCCCCACTCATACCTTCTTAATTTGCCCTACTCTTTGTTGGAATCTTCTAGATTAGCTGCTTTGTCTTCACACTGAGATATCCAGTCCTCTCCTTGATCCATTCTATTTGTGAAACATTCTATAGAATTTTTAATTGCATTCATTGTACTTTCCCTTTCTAGAATTTTAGATTGATATTTCTTCAGTATTTCTAATTCCTTACTCAGGTCATGTATTAACCTCTTTTTGGCATTCAGTTGATTTCCTGAGTTCTTTTACAATTCCTTCAGGCCATTCTTCTTAGATTCTATTGATTTCATCTTTGATTTCTTTGAACATATGTATAATCATTGTTTTTGTCTGTCTAGCATTGCAGCTAATTCAGTCTCACTGGAGGTCATTACTATTACACTTACAAAACTTGGAGGAATTATTTTGTCTTCATTTTTATGTTTTTTAATTGTGTACTGATTTTTGCACCATCTTATTTCAATGCTTGTGTTCTCTAGTCATCAGGTACATTTTTAGATGTGTAGATCAGAAGTTACATCTTCAGGATTGGGCCTCAAGGTTCCAGATGTAGCTTAGATATTATTCCCAGAGTAATGACAGAAGTAGCCCAAGTATGTGGATGTTGTAATCAGCTTTCTCTTTGCTGCGACAAAGAACCCAACCAAAAGTGGCTGATGGGAGGAATGGGTTAATTTTGGCTATGGAGTCAAGGGGAAACTCTGATGATGACAGGGAAAACGATGGCATATGGCATGAGCAGAGGGTGGACATCACCTCCATCACAGCACTGTAAAAAGCAATTAGCACATCCAGTGCAGGCCTATAAACCTGGCTTTTGGTATGTAAAACAGCCTAGTGTAAAACAGACCAGTTACTCTTCTATCTCTCCTATATTAAGTGTGAAGCTGGTTCCCTCCTTGATGATGCCCTGTGGGCTTGGCTAAGGTGGTTAAGCCATGCTCTTCAGATTAGCTGTGCAGAATGCTGTGGGTGGGGAAGGAGTGCCTCCAGTCCCTTAGAGGCCTTAGTTCTGCAGAGGTGCTCCTGGTGCTGGCAGATGGGGAAGGGAAGGTTGTCTACATTTTCTTAAAAGTGGTATTTAGGATTCTTCACCATGAAACTTTATGTCACTAGCAAGTTATATTTTAGGAAAGAGTACATGTGTAAATCCTCTCTTCTTAAAGGCTTCTAGTTCACTGATCGTAGCACAGTCCCTGAATTGGAGCTGTCTCTTCCATCAGTGCACCTCAGGTTACACCCTGACATAATTTATATATCATTTTCCACTCACAGGACACTGCATGACCAAGCCTGAGGTGATCTTCAGGTTGGAGCATGGATTTAGTCCATGGAGTGCAGCAGAAGCCTCAGTCTGGAGCCTCCCAGGTCAGTGCATGAACACTGAGCAAGGGAATTCAGTAAGGGGGATCTCATAAGCCATTGGTCATATTGAGCTGTTTTCACCACCTTTTATTCAAGCCCAGTCCTGAAAACAGACACTCTTCTACATTACACATCTCATATCTACAGTTTCAGGAGAGGGTTACCCATGTCAGCCCATCTCCTTGTTTCCTACTAAAGCACATTTTGTTAGATTTTATTCCATCCACATATAGAACTTAGAATTTTTTTTTTCTTTTTGGCTTTTTGAAGCAGGGTATTATGTAGCCTAGGCTGGCCTCAAACTTGACTACTGATTCTCCTGTTACACCTTCAACATGTTTGGCTTACAGGCATATACCACCATACCCACCTAGTTAGAGATTTTGTAGGCCATTTGTTTACTTTTTTATTTCATGGAAATGTTTCCTGTGCTTTTGGAGTCCTGATCAGAAAGTCCTTGTCTTTGCCTTTATCTTGAAGTGTATTTATATTCCATATGCTTGCTTTTACCTGTACAAATTTCAGATTTAAGATTAAGAATTAGGTTAAAAATTGGGCCTGGTAGCACACACTCCTTTAATCCCAGCACTTGGGAAGCAGAGGTAGAAGGATCGCCATGAGTTCGAGGCCAGCCTGAGACTACAGAGTGAATTCCAGGTCAGCTTGGGCTAGAGCGAGACCCTACCTCGAAAAAAATAAATAAAGCAAACAAAAAAAGAATTAGATTAAGATCTTTGATCTACTTTGAGTTAATATTTGTACATGGTGAAAAATAGAAGACTAATTTCATTCTTGTTCAAGTGGATATATAGTGTTTTCCAGCACCATATGTTGAATAGGCTGTATTTTTTCCCTGAACATTTTTAAATGCCTGTTTTCCAAAAATTAGGTGACCAAGACCTTGTGGGTTTATCTCTGGTTCTCTATTCTGTTCTATTGATCTCTTTCACTGTTTTAGTGCAGGTACTTCACTGCCTCTGTAACTCTTCATGGTCTTTGTTGCTTTCTTATGTACTTTTGGGTTATTTTCCACGTAAATGAGGAATGCCATTGGAATTTTTTTTTTTTTTTTTTTGAGGGAGAGTCTTACTCTAGCCCAGGCTGACCTAGAATTTTTTCTATAGCCTAGGCTGGCTGCAAATCCATGGTATCTCCTTACCTCCACCTCCCAAGACTGGTATTAAAAGGCATGAGCCATCACAGATTTTTATCATTGAAATGTTGATGTGGATTGTATTGGAAACGCATATTTAATTTTGGTACTACATTCATTTTCTCTATCTCAGTTCCACCAGACCTGAGCTTGAAAGATCTTACATCATCCAGTATCCTGGTTATTTTTTTTTTTTTTTTACGGTTTTGAAATTTCAGTGTAGCTATCTTACACACTTTTAGTGAGGTTTATTAGTAGTTTCTATGTTATTCTGACTGAGACTTTTATTTGATTTCCTTCTATGTGAGTTATTGCTGTATATTAAAGCTATTAATGTTTTATAATATTTTTATTTATTTATGAGAAAGAAAGAGAGTTTGTGTGGGGAGGGAAGGGAAGCTTGCCCAGGTCTCTTGGCACTGTTAACCAATTCAAACTGATTCTGGTGTTTGGCTCTCACTAGGCAATGAGACTAGTTCCTCATCATTTCTTTTAGCATGCAGTCATTTCCTTTTATATCTGTCTCAACTATTTCTTTTATTATTTTTATTCTGAGACTTATTCACCTGAATGTATCCCAGAGTTTTTGAAATTATGGTTATGTTTTTTTCTTCATATGTATCCCCTGTGATTTATTTTTCTGCTTGACCATTACTGTTGTTGGTATTGTCTAATGTGGTTTTTAGCAATTTGATTCATGGTTGCGTTCTTTTCCATAATTTGTATTTTTTCTTTTCTACTTTAAAATTTATTTTATTAAGAGAGTGAGAATAATAATGGACATTCCTGGGATAGTTCGAAAACAAGCTACATACATGTGTGTCACTTTGTGCTTCTGGCTTTATTTTTGTACTGGGAAATCAAACCTTGGCCAGCAGGGTTTGCAAGCAAGCATGAGACATCTCCCTATCTCATTCATCTGCTTTTTTTAAAATAGATGCTTAAATATTTTATTTATTTGCAAGCAGAGAGACAAAAGAAACAGACAGTATGGGCATGCTAGGGCCTCCAGTGATTGCAAACCATCTCCAGATACATGAGCCACTTTGTGCATCTGGCTTTATGTGGGTTTTGGGGAATTGAACCTGGTGTGATTACTGGGGAATTGAACCTGGGTTGTTATGCTTTGATGGCAAATGCCTTAACTGCTGAGCCATCTCTCCAGCCTATGATTGGTTTTTATTTTTATTAATAATTGGAAGCTTTATTGCATAGGCAAAACCTGTGTTGGTCCCATTCCTCTTTTATTATCCTACTTTCACCCCTACTCCCTGCCACATTCCCCTGAGGGCCCTCAGTAGGCCCTTATGCTCACCATAGGATTATGGCTTATGAATGCAGCAGTCAGTCTACATTAAGTATAGGCAATAAACTATGATGATTCCCAACATCATTCTTCCCCTCTAATATCCTCCTCTCTCTATTGAATCCCTTCTTTCCAGTCAGTTTCTCTTCTATTTTGATGTCATCTTTTCTTTCTATTATGGAAGTCTCATGTAGGTAGTTTCAGATCTTGTATAGGTAGTGTGAAATCATGAATATCAAGGCCATTTTGTTTCTGGAAGATTGTGTTGTAAGAAGTCCTACTCTTTCTTTGGCTCTTAAAATCTTTCCACTATGTCTTCTGCAATGGACTGTTGACCTTGTATTGTTCATTCTCCTCCGTGGACGCTGGTCGCAGCGGAGGCGGGGCTCGGACAGCTTTGGGTCAAGGCAGATGCAGTGTTTGGTCTGTGGCTGAGCTGGGGAGGGAGCAGTGTGGTTCCCTGCTTATCCGCAGAGCTGTACACCAGCAGGATGCAAGCCAGTGAGATATGAGAGAAAAACCCTCCAGACACAGCCACAGTCGGTGGGCCAGGCAGATATTTTATTGTATGTGGAGAGGTTATATTTATAGAGAGGAGAAGCCGGAGAATTAGGGGCAGGGGGAGTGCAAGGGGATTGGTTAGGGCAGGGTGGTAAGTGGGCACCTCATAAGTGGATAGGTGGGTCAGGTAACCTGTGAATGCCTAATTTGCATAAGTTGAGTGGCAGGAAGTATGTGAGTTTAGACATGGATTAGATGGTGATAGTTGCAGATAAATTTGTCACCTGGAGCTGTCACCTATTGTCAGCCCTGCTGGGGTGAGAACGCAGGATTCACTATGGCTTGCTTAGGGAGCCTGGAGGTTTAGGATTAAGAGAGGAGCAAGACGAAACGCCTACCGGGTCTCAGTGCAGAAACTTTACCAGGGTTTCAGCCTGTCTCAACTCTAGTTAACCCTTTTATGTCCTTCATGTCCCTTAGCAAAGCCCCCAACCTTGGAGAGTGTGATAAAGACGTCTTCACTGTCACTTCTTAGAACCACGGTGACTTTTTAGTCACCTCAGTAGTCATCTCCATCTGATAAGAGAAGCTTCTCTAACCAAAAGTGAGAGTAGCATTAATCTATGTGTGTAAACATAAAAAGTACTTACAAGCTAGTTTGTTGGGCATAACAAATGCACTTAGCCAGACAACAGAAGGTATTCCTCCACTAGGGCACCAGAGCTCCCCAGCCATAGGAATTTTACTGGGTGTTCAGTGTCAGGTATATATTCTCTCCCTTGGAGTGGCCTTCTGTCAAATTAGAGAGTGGTTGGTTTCTCCCATAACAGGCATGTCACCAGTTGGCACATGTGGCCTGGCTGTCCAGTTTTAAGGCTTGCATGGGTCCACTGCTGCTTAACACCATTGATGACTTTTCTTTCCCAAAAGGCTGCCTGTAGCATAGCTTTTTCCAGCTTTCTGACAGCTATTCAACAGGGAGGAGGTTTTCAGCTCAGTTCCAGCTTTATTTCTCATGTATCTACAATCCAAGCATGTAGTCTTCAGAAATAGGGCTTTACGTAATACTGGTGGACAACCAAGAGCCTTGGCAATGGCCTGGAATGTTTTAGGGAAACCAGAGACCTCCCCGGCCAACAACTTCACTGGAAGGTATCCCATCCTTGGCACTGATATTTTTCTAGTAACAATCTTTGACTTCTGGGTATACCATTATCTAGATAGGTAGGTTTGCATATGGCTTATTCATAACATCTTAAATTTTGATTAATTCTCTTTCCACCCTTCTTTTATTTGATTCCTTCCCGTGATTTCACTTAAACTATTTCACTCTCCAGTACTCTGACCCTTTATTTACATATTTATAATACCCTATTCTTTTTTAATATTTTATTTATTCGTTTTGAAGCAGAGAAATACAGAGGGGGGGGAGAGAGAGCGCACCAGGGCCACCACCTTGTGGGTCTGGCATATGTGGGTCCTGGGGAATTGAACCGGGGGCCTTAGGCACTGGAGGCAAGTGCCTTAACCGCTGAGCCATCTCTCCAGCCCTATAATACCCAATTCTTAGGCCCCACTTCCGCATTATTCCCTGAACCATGGGGATGTGTTATAAGTCTACTTTAATATTGTGCTCTTGGCAACTTTGAATTTCTGCTTTGCTATGTTTTTAGTGTCCTCAGTATCTACCACCATCTCTATGTCACAGTTTGTCAGAATATCTATGAGAGTAGCACTCATGTTTAACTCTCCATTTCATCTGTGATGTCGCCTCGGCCCTAGCAGATGTGCTACAGGTGGCTATCTTTTCCTGTGATATTGATAGATTTTGGTTCTCCCTGATTTTCACTGCTCTGTAAAAAAGAAAACAGATTCTCCAGCTGAGAGTGAAAACAGCAATAAAGAGGATAAAAAGCCTAGAGACATTTTGGTGGGTGTAGCCACTCTTTGGCCATTGACTAGTGGGAGCTGTTCCATTGAGTCCAGGACCATCATCTCTGTAGGATTCTGACTTGGTTCCCAATACCAGCTATCAGTTCTTTCCCATTTAGCAGTCCTCTTCCCAATCAGGGAGCCATTTGTTAACCACATAAGCTGACTGTCACTATTGCACAGGTGGGTACATTTTGTCCAGCAGGGCTAATTTCATAGGTAGCAGGATACCTTGCTTATCCACAATGTAGGTGGCCATTATCCCCCAGTAGTTCAGATGGCACCTTCCATTACTATGAGGGCTGCCACGAAGATGCTTCTTTCTCAATTACTGCATGATCTCTCGATTCCTGTGTTCATGGCTTGTGCCGCCTTCTTACCTTTTAGCTCTGAGTGTAATCAAGAGCTTTGGCAGAAGCCAGCCTTGTCTTGGAGACCTCAAGAGTCTCTGACCTACAGCTCATTGTGTGGCATAAGCCATTTTTGGCAATGGGAATTATAAGTCAGTGCTCTATTAAAAAATGTAAATTTAAAAAAAAGCCTTCTCCAGCTGAGAGTGAGAGCAACATGGACTAAAGAGGCTTTATAAGTCAGGTTTCAGGATTAGGCTTTCTCTACCCTCTTGTTTTCTATCCAGGAGAAAGACTTCCACGGCACTAAGTCATGTTTCTTTAGTTTTATGTAATTCTTCTCCCTCACCCCAAGACCCTTCTACCCCATATTATCTGTTACTCAAGTTTCCTATTACTCTTTCTTTTTTCTTTCTTTATTTCTTTCATTCCTTTTCTCTTTCTCTCTTCCTCCCTCTGTCTTTCTTTTTGTCTTTTCTTTCTTTCTTTTTGAGGTAGTGTTTGGGTAGAGCCCAGGCTGACCTGGAATTCACCATGTAATCTCAGTATGTCCTCAAACTCACAGCCATCATCCTATCTACCTACTGAGTGCTGGGATTAAAGGCAAGCACTTCCATACCTTGTTAGTTGCCTGTAAGTATACTTGCTACTCAAGCTGTTCCAATATTGGTACCACCTATAAGGGAGAACATGCAGCATTTGTCTTTCTGTGCTTGTGTGAGTTCACTTAGTATTTTTCCATGTCCGTCCTTGTTTTTGTAAATTTCATTTTTCCTTAGCACTGAGTAGAATTCCATTGTGTATATGCATCATGTCTTTATTAACCATTTGTCTATTGATGGCCACCTGGGCTGATTCCAGTTCTAGCAATTATGAATAGAGCAGCTACAAACATGGTTGATCAGGCATCTCTAGTAAAGTGTGAAGTCATTAGCGTATTTGCCAGGAGTCAGAGAGCTAGATCAACTTGTAGATCTATCTTAAGCTATTTTTGAGTAGTCTTCATATTGCTTTCAGAGTGGCTGTACAAGTTTACACTCCCACCAACAGTGGAAAGATGATGGTTCCTCATTCCCCACATTCTGACCAACATTTGTCATCATTCGATTTTTGATAGTTGCCATCCTGGATGCGTCACTTTTTTTGAGATTAGGAAATTTTCTTCATAATTTTGTCATATTCTCCATGCTGTTGTGTTGTAATTCTTCCCCTTCCTGTATGCCCATGACCTGAATTTTTGTATTTTTAGTGTTTTACATAATAATTTAAGCCAGGTATGGTTGCGCATGCCTTTAATCTCAGCACTCAGGAGACAGACTTAGGAGGATTGATGTGAGTTTGAGGCCAGTTTGGGACTACAGAGATCCAGGTCAACCTGTGCTGCACTGAGACCCTACCTTGAAAAAACCAACAACAACAACAAAAAGTAATCATCTATAATGAACCAAAATGAAGCTATGACAAGTTAAACATCTCTAAGGATAACAAGGTGCACTGTTATAGAATTGCATAAATATGGCATGTACAATTTATATATGATGACATTTTTAATATCCTTTCATGTTCCTAAAGTTGCTGACACAATTGAAACCATCCAGAATAATCAGAAGAGCCATTTGGGACAAGGTAGAATCACCAAAAGCAAGGCATTACATGATGAAATAATTGAAGTAAGTGAAATGTTTTATTGTTTCCCAGTAATTTATACATCAAAATATATTCATTTTTGCAATAACTACTTTTTTCTATGTGTTCTTGACTTTTTGGTTTTTTGAGGTAGGGTCTCACTCTAGCCCAGGCTGACCTGGAATTCACTGTGTAGTCTCAGGGTGGCCTTGAACTGGAGTTTGCCACCACGCCCAGCTTGTGCTCTTGACATTTTTGAAACCTGAACATGATGAACGGAAGCTATTCAGGCCAGTTTCCTATAGAATTTTCACAGGCCTAAGTAGATTTCTCTGTTAGTAAAGTGCTTTCTGTACAAGAATTTGGACCTAGTTTTGGTTCCACAATACACATGTAAAAATAGCACTTTTGTCTCTTGCACTTATAACCTCATCTCTGAGAAGATGGAAAGAGCTGAATCTGCAGCTTGTTACTGAACATGCTACCAATAATTTGCAAGGTTTTCATTCAGTGTGACACCGTCTCCAAAAGTGAGAGCTCTAACCATTCCCGATGATACATAATATTGGTCTCTGATTTTTGTTTTGTTTTGTTTTTCAAGGTAGGGTCTCGCTCTAGCCCAGGCTGACCTGGATTTCACTATGTAGTCTCAGGGTGGCCTTGAACTCACAGCGATCCTCCCACCTCTGCCTCCCGAGTATTGGGATTAAAGGCGTGTGCCAGCACGCTCGGCTTTGGCCTCTAATTTTTAAAAGATATGTATCATTTCATGCACATGAAATTTATACAAACTTGCACAAAGACTACTATTTCTCCATCATGGCCTTAATATGGGCTAGAGAAAAATCCCAAAATTTTTCAGAGCTGGGCATGGTGGCGCAAGTCTGTAATCCCAGCCATTGGGAGGCAGAGGTAGAAGGATCACTGTGAGTTTGAGGCCAAGACTGAGACTACATAATGAATTCCAGGTCAACATAAGTTAGAATGAGACCCTACCTTGAAAAACTGAAGAAAAGAAAAAAAACAAAAACAAGGATTTTGAAATCTTGACATATTGGCAACCCTTTTAGACATTCTGGGGATTTTTAGCTCCATAAGAACATTACACTTTTATGGTGATGTTTTTAATATTTGTGTGCGTAGGGATTTGGTGTGTGTAAATATGTATGCAAATGTATTTGGAGACCTAAGGTTAGCATTGAGATACCCTTTTCTTCTTCCCAAATGCAACAGTATCTCCCGTTGTTTGAGCTGCTTCTTGCTAGATTCCCCTGGCACAATGTCCCATTGGTTGTAAACTATTTGGAATCACAGATAGCTGTGCCACTTTGTTTAATCTTTTCTGTGGATATGGGGAAGTTAAACTTGGGCTTACAAGCAGCTAGCATATGCCTTTAACCATTTCTTCAGTCATTTCTATAGATTTGACTGGGGTCATTGTTAGAAATAAAAGCCATATTTGCACATGAACTTTTATATTAAATGTTAAGTCCAGTACACATTGAAAATCACTGTTTATATGTCCATAGTTTATATAATGCAATCAATAAAATTTGTAATTTAATGATTCATTTTACAGGATGTTATAGGATCATGTTTTCTAAATACCAGTGTACATATAGGAGAAAAGTAAAATTTGATAGTAAGACATTACATTAAGGAATCATTAGTCACAAAACTTTAAGAAGCATATGATAGTTACTGTTATGCATATGAAACATAACAAGTTTTTTGTTTTTTTGTTTTTTAATCTCTAGATTGAACAAAACTTTCACCACAGTATCAATCGAAAAACCAAATCATATAAAAGTAAAGCATATATGAAGGTGTGTTGCCAGGATTATCAGCACACAAGTAACTTGACAGCTCATACATACAAAAATTCTTCATATTACATCTGTATTCACACTAAATTTCAGACTCTTCATTCAAGGGAGAATAAGGAATATGAATGTGAGGAATGTAGAAAAATGTTCATAGAGTCAAACCCCACAGTTCCTGTGGAAACTCTGAAGCCCTATGCATGCACAGAATGTGGGAAGGAATTCACACAGAAGGTGACCTTTATTCGTCATCAGCAGATTCATACAGGTGAGAAGCCCTTTGAATGTGCAGAATGTGGGAAAGCATTCGCTTACAAGTCATATCTCACTCTTCATGAGAGAATTCATTCAGGAGAAAGACCCTATGAATGCACAGAATGTGAGAAACGTTTCTATTGGAAGTCTCATCTTACTAGACATCAGAGAATTCATACAGGAAAGAAGCCCTATAAATGTACAAAATGTGAGAAAGCTTTCACTACAAAGTGTCACCTTATTCGCCATCAGAGTATACATATTAATGAGAAGCTTTATGAATGTACAGAATGTAGGAAAGGTTTGAGTGCCATATGTCAGCATATTAAAAATCACAGTGCACTTATTAGTGCGAAGCCCTATGCATGTATGGAATGTGGGAAGTCTTTTGCAGCAAAGCATTACCTCAATTGTCATCAGAGAACTCATAAGGGTGAGAAGCCCTATTCATGTACAGAATGTGGGAAAACTTTCACTCGGAAGATGACACTCACTGGTCATCAGAGAATTCATTCAGGTGAGAGGCCCTTTGAATGTACAGAATGTGGGAAAACTTTCCACATGAAGTCAGACCTCACTAAACATCAGAGAACCCATACAGGTGTGAAGCCCTATGAATGTACAGAATGTGGGAAAGCTTTCACTCAGAAGTCTAATCTTGCTGTTCATGATAGAAAACATAGAGTTAAGAAGCCCTATAAATGTACAGACTGCGGTAAATGTTTCACTACAAACTGGTACCTCAGTTATCATCAGAGAATGCATACAGGTGTGAAGCCCTATAAATGTACAGATTGTGGGAAATGTTTCACTAGAAAGTGGTATTTTTGTCGTCATCAGAAAACACATATGGGTGAGAAGCCCTATAAGTGTACAGATTGTGGGAAAGGTTTCCCTATCAAGTGGAGCCTCATTCGTCATCAGAAAAAATGTGGTAAAGCATCCAGGTGTGGTGGTTTGATTCAGGAGTCTCCCATAAACTTGTGTTCTGAAAGTTTGATCCCCAGCTGATGGCAATTTGGGAATTGGAATCTCCTGGAGGACGTGTATTGTTGGGGGCGGCCTTCTGTGTGTTATAGCCAGCTTCCCCTTGCCAGTGTTTGGTACATATTCTTATTTCTGTTGTCCACCTGATGTTGGCTAGGATGTGATTTCAAGCATCTGCTCATGCCATCACTGAATTTTCCTCTTGAGTGTAATCCAAAATAAACACTTTCCTTCCACAAGCTGCTTTTGGTTTGATGTTTGTCCAAGCAAAGGGAAGGTAAGGTAACTGCAAAAGAAAGTATCCTCATTGTTCATGAAAGACTGCACACAGGTTTAAAGGCCTATTAATATTCAGAATATAGACAGGGTTTCTATGACAATTTAGTACTTGCTCACCATCAGAATTTATGACTGAGAAGCCCTATGAAGGCACACAATGCAAGAAATTTTTCCCTTACAAGTATTCACTGTTCATAAGAGAAATTTACATATGTATGAAGAGCTATGTGGGAAAGAAACATTGGCTAGCTAGTCATAATTCACCATTATAAGACATTTCTGTCTGTGTATCAACAGAAGTCATAAGAAATTGGGAGAACTTGCAGAAAATGTATAATGTCTCATTGAACAAGACTGTTGCATTGTACCCTGCATAATAAATTTCCTACTTATGTATTGTTTGACCGTTGTTTAGTCTTTGAGCTTATATTGTCTTTCAGGTCGTTCTCAAATTCATGATGCTCCTTCATCTTCTCTAATTCACTAAAGGTTTATGTCACTAATCCCAGCCATAAATTACTTAAGTAAAACAGCATTTGAGCCACTTCTATAGAACCCTAAATTTGACATGCATACTTGCTCTGATAGTGCAAGACTTGTTTGTATCCCCAGCACCCATGAGATAAAGGCAGAGTTTGCTGTACATGCCCATATCCCTAAAACTGTAGTGTTAGAAGAAGAGACAGGAAGTTTCACCCAGGCTCCCCTTAAAACAGTGAATTGCACATAGTCTAAAACAATAACTCATTGAAACAGTTATATACAGAATGGTAAAGATTGATACCCACCATGCTCATATTACTCCTGCTACTACTGTCCACTCCAGAATTTGAGAATAAGTATTTGAATACATATATGTGTGTGAGTGTACAAGTGTGTGTGTGTGTGTGTGTGTGTGTGTGTGTGTGTGTGTGTGTGTGTGTGTGTGTGTAGGGAGAGAGAGGGAGGGAGAGAGATTGTGGAGCTTTCCTCACTAGTTGCTTAAATTCCTGGGATTTTTACTTACTGTCCTTAGCCCACAGAAACTATATAGAAAGCAAATTCTTCTTTTCATCATCTTTTGGTCACTGATAAAATGAATGACATAAGTGATATGAGGGCCTGTCATGGTTTGATCCAGGTGTCCCCCACAAACAAATGAATGTGTTCTGAATAATCAATCCTCGGGTGATGGCAGTTTGGGTATTAGGACCTTGATAGAGCTATGTTGTTGGGGGCAGTCTTATGGGGGTTATTAGCCAGCTTCCCTTTGCCAGTGTTTGGCACACCTTCCTGCCGCTGTTTGCAGTGCTTTATTGGAGGTGATGTCTACCCCTCTGCTCATGCCATTGTTTTCCCTGCCTTGATAGAGTCTCCCCTCGAGTCCATAAGCCAAATAAACCCTTTCCTCCACAAGACAATTTTGCTTGGGTTCTTTCTGCAAAGCAACTAGAATGCTGACTGCAACAGTTTTGGTACCAGGATGTGGGGTCTATTGCTGCTAGAACCCTGATATTATGGCTTTGGGCTTTTGGAAGTGATCTGCTGGAGGAATGTGGAAGGATTTGAAACCTCGTCCCTGAGAGACGCCTTTTAGTGCTGTAAGTACAGCTTGATGGACCATTCTGGGCAGAGTTGAAAGACCTGAATGCATTAAGAACTATGTACTGTGAGGTTTGGTTTACAAGGGTGAGGCATAGTAAGGCACTAGTTTTTTTGTTTTTGTTTTTGTTTTTCGAGGTAGGGTCTCACTCTAGCCCAGGCACTAGTTTTTGGAATCCCTGCATCCAGGCTCAGTTCATGTCAGCACATAGGGACCAGGGGCTGCTGTAAGCCATCCACAGTCTGTGAACAGACACTTGTGCTGAGTATGTCCATGAGAAACACCCCATGGGTTCCCAAGGCTCCGTGTTTACTGCAGAAAGGGTGGCAGAAAGATTATAAGAGCAAAAGGAAGGGTAGGACTGCTTGCAAGGCAAACTTCCAGATTAAAAAAAAAAGGTCTTGATTTTCATGACCTCGAAGTGCCTGATAATACACAAAGTGGGAGGAAAAGATGACACCAAAACAAAATAGAGACAAATTGAGAGGGTGAAGAGATATGAGGGTGGGTGGGGAGGGAGTCATAATTTTTTATTGTCTACAGTTATGGAAGCTATAAAAAAGTTTATAAAAAGAAATCTCTGAGGAAAATATCACCAATAAAATGAATCAAAAAGAGGACAGAATATCCAAACTAAAAGACAAGGTGACAACTGGAACATTCCAACAAAGGACAAACTAATAGATATGAATGGTAATTTCATTACATCCAGGACACTATGGAAATCAACCATAAGAATTATGGTATAGTGGAAGGACAAGAATGTCACTCTAAGGACATAATAAATGTTTTCAACAAAATTACCCAGTAGAATTTCCCCCAAATTGGAAAAATGATACAAATGCAGATACTGGAAGCTTTTAGAACACCAAACAGACAAAACCAGGAAAGAATCTCCACTCGTCATGTTATAATTAAACTAACAAACACAGATCACAGACAATATATTGAAAGCAGTAAGAATCATCAAGTAACTTATAAAGGCAAACCCATCAGGATAACAGCATATGACTCAAACCCTAAAAGTCAGGTTTGGATTGCTATATTCCAAGTCCTGAAAGATACCAACTGTAAGCCAAGATTACTATATCCAGCAAAGCTACCCATTGAAATTGAAGGTGAAATAAGGGCTGGCCACAACAAATACAGGCTAAAGGAATATAAGGCTACAAAGCCAGCTCTTCATAAAAGTACATGAAGGTATATTTCAGACTGGAAAGGGGAGAAAAGCCATAATCAAATAATAGGTTATACAAGAGAGTAAAGGAAAAATTACAAACGTAAGAAATGGGGGCCGCGCAGCCCCTGCCTCATGGGCCATGGGGTCGTTCTTGTCTGGGCAGCCACGGAGGCTGCGGGAGCCTCGGTGGGCCTGTGGGGCAGGGACCGGCTCCCGGGGGCGGGGAGACAGCCTAAGGCCTGGGGCTGCAGCTCTGGATGCGCTTGGGGACTGAGGGGGCTTTGTGCTGTGCTCCGCATCGGAGCTCCCAGAAGCGGCTCCCCGCCCGGGGCTTAAGGCCAAGCGGAAGCTTGCAGGATCGGGTCATCTGCGGCGCGCCCTGGCCTCCCTGGACCTCAAACCTGGGATGGGCGAAGGAGAGAAGAGGGAGAAGGGCCCATGGTGTCCAAGCGGTGCAAGGTCAGGTACCCCTGGAGCAGCTCTTCGGAAGGGACTCCAAGCAAGCACAGCCACCGATGTGGCCGCCTCCGGTCGTTGGAGAAGGGTCGACAACTCCAAGCGCCTGGGTGGCCACCGCTAGGATGGTGTGATGGCCTGCAAGCCCAAGTCATCCCTCCGCTGCTCCCCCAGGCCCCGCTGCACCCTGCTCTCCGATACCTAGGGGAAATGGCTTCTCTAAAGGAAGAAGCCTACAGCCAGGTTGATTTTAAAGGGAGTTCTTGTAACTCTGAGTTTGCTGCCGAAGCTGAGGGTCCAAGTGATGCTATGGAGAAACCAAATAAGGTCCAGATGAGGCTGAGGGACAGACTTCGAGATCAAGGCTCTGCAGTGATATACCTGAAAGCCATCCAGGGCATCCTGGGGAAGTCGATGCCAAAGAGGAAGGGAGAGGCTGCCATCCTGGGGGAAGCCAAGCTTGGGAGGATGCCCCAGCCGAGGAGAAGGGCCAGCCACCAGCTTCACGAAGGTCACTGCTTCTCAGCAAGAGGAATCCTCTCCAAAGCTCAGGGTGAAGGACAAGCCTGGACCAGCCAGGAACAGCTTCTCTGACAGAAGAGTCACTTTTGGCTCTCCTGAGAAAGCCAAGGAGGAGCTGCTCGATGACCAAAGGACAGTCATTGAGAAACCCTCTCCACCTCCACCTCTAGAAGTTTCTGATGACTGACTCTCATGTTGATGTCCAAAAGCACACAGACAGAGAAGTGGTGATGGAGCACCCGTCTTCAGGAAGCGACTGGTCTGATGTGGATGAGCTGGCCACCAGAAGGTTTTCTCAGGAGGAGGCTATCTCTCCGAAGCACTCAGTTCCAAAGCTTTCCTCCTTCCCTGCTAGCTAGGTACCCTGCTCATCTGTACAGCAGTCCTTGGTGTGACTATGCCAACTACTGGACCAGTAGCCCCCAAACTGGCTACTCCTCAGTGGGGGGGAGTAGCAGTGACTCCACGCAAGCTGGAAAGAACAGCTGGGGCCTACACAGTGATCACTCCAAGTCCACGGTGAGTGCTCAGAATGCTGCCCAGGAAGGCAGATCCCAGAATTCCCGCTCACAGAAGTTCTTCAGAAGTTCTGAGTAGGAAGAGGAAGACGTGGTGCTTAAGGAGAAGTGGACATTCCATGAGGAGACGCCACCTCAGCACAGTGGAAGACATGTTCAGTTCCCTGCCAAGGAGCCAGAGAGCTGAGCCTGGAGGGGTTCATTGATTCCCACTGCCACCTGGACATGCTCTACTCCAAACTGTCTTTCAAAGGGACCTTTACCAAGTTTAGAAAAATTTACAGCAGCTCCTTCCCTAAGGATTTTCAGGGCTGCATCTCTGACTTCTGTGATCCACGGACACTGACCAATGGTCTGTGGGAGGAACTCCAGAAAGAGGATTGGGTTTGGGGGACCTTTGGCTGCCACCCCCATTTTGCAAGTTACTACAGTGAGAGTCAAGAAAACTTTTACAAGCCTTAAGGCACACCAAGGCTGTAGCGTTTGGAGAAATGGGTCTAGATTACTCCTACAAATGCACTATGCCTGTCTTTGGAGTAACGCCAGGTGTTTGAGAGACAGCTGAAGCTGGCTGTGTCTCTAAAGAAGCCTTTGGTCATCCATTGCTAAGATGCTGATGAAGATCTGCTGGACATCATGAAAAAATGTGTGTCTTTGACTATAAGATCCATAGGCACTGCTTCACCAGCAGCTACCCAGTGATTGAGCCCCTGTTGAAGTATTTCCCCAACATGTCTGTGGGCTTCACAGCAGTGCTGACCTACTCTTCTGCCTGGGAAGCCCAAGATGCCCTGAGACAGATCCCACTGGAGAGGATCATTGTGGAAACAGACGGTCCCTACTTCCTTCCTCACCAGGTGTCCAGAAGCCTTTGCCAGTATGCCCACCCAGGTCTAGCCCTGCACACAGTTCAAGAGATTGCCAGAGTCAAAGAGAAATCGCTCTCCCACACCTTGGCCACCTTGCGAGAAAACACTAGTCGCCTCTATAGTCTCTGAGCACTGAGGGCACAAACAGGAGTTTTCCAGAAGAGGTCAAAAGTGCCACATGATGTGTTTCTTATTAGTTAGCAGAGAAATTCTTTGCTGTCTTGATGGAGAGAATGTAAACTGAGGGTGGGTAGTAAGTGTCTTGTTTTTAGTGACCTTAGGTTGGAACTGGCTTCTCTTCTCTTCCAGTCCCTCCAGGACAACCTGCAATCTGGCTGAGTAGGCGGGGCTCCACCTGCCTGTGTCCAAGGGGAGGATGAGTTGGACTGCTGGCCACGACAGCAAACCATGACACACGTTGTCCTCGGAGCCTTGTCACCAGGCTTCAGCTCTGCTGGCAGATGGGTGGGTGGGTACAGTGGACACAGGCTGAGAGTTGAGGACAGCATCTGGGCTTCAAACACCTGCTGGCCGGAGGACTCCAGAGGAGTCCATGAACAAGCAGCATGAGACAAGGGTACAGTGAGTCGGCCAGTCTGAATCCATGCTCTGCCTGAATAAAGTCACCTCCATGTTGAGCACAAAAAAAGAAAGAAATGGCAAGAGTAAATATATAACTTTCAATAATAACTCAACATCAATGGCCTCAAGAGTCCAACCAAAAGACACAGAAACATAGACTGGATTAAAAGGCATGATTCTCTTTGTTGCCTCCAAGCAATGAAAGGATGGGAAATGGTATTTCAAGCAAATGAATATAGGAAACAAGCAGGTGCTGCTATCCTAATGTCAGACAGAATAGACTTCAAACCAGTAGTAGTTAAGAAAGATAAGGAAGGGAACAATTATATATTGATTAAATGAACAATTTAACCAGAGGATATTTCAATGATTAATATACATGCACCAAATGCAGGTGCTCCCAATTTCATTAAGCAAACACTACTAGAATTAAGGTAACTGAAAACATGAAGCACAATTGGAGTGGGAGACTTTAATACCCCACTCTCAACAATTGACAGGTCATCTCTATAAAAAACAATAAACAGAAAATCATCTGGACTAAATGACAGTATGGAACAAACGGACCTAACAGACATCTACAGAACATTTCATCCAAATACTACAGATATGCATTTTTTGTTGGTTTTTTTTTTTTGAGGTAGGGTCTCGCTCTAGTCCAGGCTGACCTGGAATGCACCATGTAGTCTCAAGGTGGCCTTGAACTCACGGCAATCCTACCTCTGCCTCCCAAGTGCTGAGATTAAAGGTGTGCGCCACCACACCCGGCTAAAAATGTTCTTTTTTTGTTGGTTGGTTGGTTGGTTGGTTTTTTGAGGTAGGGTCTCACTCTAGCTCAGGCTGACCTGGAATTCACTGGAGTCTCAGGCTGGCCTTGAACTCACATCAATTCTCCTACCTCTGCCTCCTGTGTGCTGGGATTAAAGGTGTGCACCACCACGCCCGGCTTCAGAATATGCATTCTTTTCAAAAGCACATGGAACATTCTGTAAAATAGACCCTATGTTAGGACATAAAGCAAATCTTAACAAATTCAGTAAAAATGAAATAATTCCCTATACTTTTTCTGATCACAATGGGATGGTATTAAACAACAAATGAACAGCAACAAAACTATAGAAAATAAACTCATGTAGGGCTGAAGAGATGGCTTAGCAGTTAAGGCGTTTGCCTTCAATGCAGAAGAACCCAAGTTTGATTCCCCAGTGCCCATATAAAGCCAGATGCACAAGAGGGTGTCTGGAGTTCATTTGCAGTGGTGGAGGCCATGGTGTGCCCATTCTCTCTTTCTGTCTGCCTCTCTCTCTCTCTCTCTCTCTCTCTCTCTCTCTCTCTCTCTCTCTCTCTCTCTCTCTCTCTCTCTCTCTCTCTCTCTCTTTCTCTCTCTCTCTCTCAAATAAATAAAATATTTAAAAAATAATAAAGAATGAAAGCTCTTTAAAAAAATTCATGGAAATTAAACAACTCTACTGAATAATGAATGGGTCATTGAAGAAATCAAGAAGGAAATCAAAAAATTCATAGACTCACAAATAACACAACATACCAAAACATTTGGGACACAATGAAAGCATTCCTAAGAAGAAAATTTATATCTTTAATTGCATATATTAAGAAACTAGAAGCTGGGCATGGTGGCACACGCCTTTAATCTCAGCACTTGGAAGGCAGAGGTAGGAGAATCACCATGAGTTCGAGGCCAGCCTGAGACTACATAGTGAATTCCAGGTCAGCCTGGGCTAGAGCGAGACCCTACCTCGAAAAAACCAAAAAAAAAAAATTAGAAAGGTCACAAGTAAACAACTTAAGAAATACAGATGGCCTATCAACATCTAAAACAATGTTCTACCTCCTTAGCACTCAGAGAAAATGAAAATTAAAACTAGTCTGAGATTCTTTCTCCTATCAGAATGACTTCCATCAAGAAAACAAATGACAATAAATGCTGGTGAGTTTGTGGAAAAATAGGAACTGTTATTACACTGTTGGTAGGAATGTAAACTGCTACAGCCATTATGGAAAGCAGTGTGGAGATTCTTGATACAGCTGAAAATAGACTTACCATATGGCCCAGTTATAACACTCTCTGGTTTAGGTCCTAATGACTACTCACTACCTTAGAGATACTTGCTCATCCAGGTTCATTTTGGCTCTATTTACAATAGCTAGGAAATGAAACCATCCTAGATGTTCCTTACCTGATGAGTGGATAATTAAAATGTAGTACAGTGGAGATCTATTTAACAGTAAAGAAAATTAAATTATGAGATTTTAAGGGAATTGTGTGGACCCAGAAAGGATTATACTAAATGATGTATGGTAGGCAGTGTATCTAGAGGAACAGAACCAATAGAACAGATTGTAGTAATAAGGGGGATTTATTGTGATAGTTTACAACTGTCCAACAATAGTAGTCTGAAGGCCCAAGAGTGAAGGAACCTGTAGTTCATTCAATGTGGATGAATGCCTCAGCAATCCCAATCCAGCCCTGAAGGTCTGAAGGCTCCCTGAGGAGTTGCTGGTCTTCAGTCCATCATGTAAAGCTGAGGAAACTGGGTTCCAATGTCACGGAAGAACAGGAGAACAGGGTGGATGTGTGTACAACTCATTAAAAGCACAAGCAGCTGGCAGAAGGAAGAGAGCACTTCCCTTCCCCTCAGGCTTTCTTCTATACAGCTCCTTTCCAGTTGCTCTCTAACTGGATTGGAGGTCTGCTCCATGGTAGGGAATACATGCCTGATAATGAAGACCTAGTCAAAAAACTATGATGGGGGATATCATGAGCTCCAGGGGAGTAATGTCTGCTGTTGTCTGGCTAAATACATATATTATACCCGCCAAACTGCCTTATAAGCATTTTTAATGAGCATATACATATTATAGTGCTACTTTCACTTTTGTCTATAGAAGCTTCTCTTTTTCAGATATCTTTCTCTTTTTCAGGCTGGGATGAGGGGGACTTAACATCTTCACACATGAACCTTTTTCTTATGATGGGAGCCCTCTATTATCTTTTCCTGCCTGTTTAGTTAAACTGCATAAATTGTGACTAAAACCTCTTCCATGTGTTATCCCCACACTGGTGGCTGAAGAACTCTGTAACTCCCCATGTTCCCTTAAATAAAGTCTCTCACTATACCTTAATATCTGGTTGTTTATGATTTTTTAATATTTTTATTTATTCATTTTCAAGCAGAGAGAGAGAGAAAGAGAGAGAGAGAGAGCCACACCTTGTGGGTCTGGCTTATGTGGGCCCTGGGGAATTGAACCCAGGGTCTTAGACACTGGAGGTGAGTGCCTTAACTGCTGAGCCATCTCTCCAGCCCTGGTTGTTTATGATTCTAAGTCTTTAACTTTGTAGATAAGAATTTGGGTACTCCTTAAATTTTGGAGAGCATTGGAATTTTTGCTGGGCATTGTCTAAATTCTAATACTCAGCTCACCCGGCTACAACCTGGGACAATATGGGCCACATTCAGTACTAGGGTGGCTCCAGAGGCTGGTATTGGCTGAGGTTTTCCCACTGTCACATCCCTTCACACCCTTGGCTCTATCAGCAGCAGTTTGCTTCTATGCCTGGATTCAGGGAAACTCACGCCTCAGCCCCAGGCATATGAATTGGCAAGGAAACTATCCTCTCTGCTACCAGGACCAGCTTGTGCCCCATAGGTCACATGTGGCTGTGGCAGCTCAGACAGCACACCTGCTTAATATTGTGGACCTGTAGTGTCCCTTGCCCTATCAGTGGATACATCCCAACTTTCCTACTTCCTGTCTAATCTTCAGTGGTTCCACGTGCTGCAGAATGGTTCATCACAGCCCCATCCATGCTTTGACATTCCTTCTTCTAGCTGCTGTGCAAAAAGGGCCAGTTCTGACCTCTCACAGAGAATTCCTGTTGTTCAACCTGCCCTCACAACTGAACTTCCCATGTCCAGAAGCATATGGATTTAATTTCTGATTCTTTCTGATGTTTGTCATTTTTCTTTAATATTTGAATTTCTTAAAAAAAACACTTCAGGAGTTTGGGGTGACCTCACCCCAGAGGCGACGAGCCTCTAAGGGCACTTGAGCTAGGTGTGGTGGCATATGCTTTTGATTCCTGCAGTGGAGTGGCAATGGTAAGTTATTCACTGTGAGTTTGAGACCAACCAGGGGCCACAATGATTTCCATCCATTTCAGACTGGGCTAGAGTGAGATCCTACCTCAAAAAAGCAAAAATAAATAAATAATACAGTAATAATTCTAAGAATTAAATACTAAGCTAAACCAGCTGGGTATGGTTGTGCACACTTTTGATTCCAGCATTTGAGAGGCTGAGATAGGAGGATCTCAGTGAGTTCAAGGCTATCCTATGACTACAAAGTGAATTCCAGCCCACAATAAATTTTGAAGTTCTTAGTTTACTATAGCTGGAGTTAAGACATGTTCATGAGCCCCTCCTACACATAGGAGCACTGTTACTCTCCAAGGAAATAATGACAAGTGTGATACAGTGGTTAAAATTGCTGAAAGATGCCAGGCGTGATGGTACATGCCTTTAAGTCCAGCACTTGGGAGGCAGAGGTAGAAAAGGATCACAGTGAGTTTGTGGCCAGAGACTACATAGTGAATTCCAGGTCAGCCTGGACTAGAGCTAGACCCTACCTCAAAAAACAAAAAAAAAATGTTGAAAGAATTCTGATTCTTTTCCATGATGGTTTTTTCTCAGCTCTCCCACTCCATCAGAAAACACAAAGCATCTAAGCAGTTTTCCCACCCCAAGTTTCTGCTGAGCATGAGTCACTGATCCTGGTGAGGAAACTTTTTCCTACTTCTATGTCATGTATAACATATTTGAGGGGCTTCTTTCAAGAGCTCTCTTATGTAGATGATTATTTGGATCACTGCATATTATCAAATGGATTCAAGGTTTTTTGACGCTTTGAAAAAGAGATACCTACTCATTGCAGTACTCACAATTTACATAAACCCCAAGGAACCTGAGAAAATGACTGAACTATATCAGCTCAAATTCAAATACACAAAAAAAGAACCACTATGGATTTTGACAGCAGTAGTACAAGTTTTGCAAGTGGGACAAATACTAAAGCTATTAAGAAAGCCAGTATTCTACTGATCCATCAACTGTATGTTTTGGTGCAGAACCTTGGACCTCTTCCTAATGGTGTTATGCATACTATGACACTCCATTATTATAATTCAGTGACCTCACATGATTTCCAACCTCCTGCTTTTAAAGAAGGGGTGTACTCACACTTTCTACTATTTGAGGGGGAGCCTATGAGCTGGCAAACAGGATTTGTCTCCACTGGATTTCATAACATGGAAGTAAAAGTCGCAACAGAGGCTACCAGAGTGCCTGACATGCTTTTCCAAGAGCACAACACTACTGAGATTGCCCATCAGGCTCTAGACTGTGATGAGGAAGAAGAGGACTGCAATCATCATATTCAAAGGATGAACTTTGTATATAGTGTGCCACATTTTAAAAGCTCCAAGAAGAGGAGGAAGGTCAGAAAGCTAGTGGAAGTCTTCATCCCCAAAAGAAAATGAAAGTTAAATTTTACTGCATTATAAGTGAACATTATTTTGAAAAAATATATATGAAATATCATAGCAGGAAAATAGCTTCTTATCCCCAAATGTTTCTTCCTAAAGTCCTTGTTCAGCTCTTTTACTAAGCTATTGAGTAGGATAAGGGCTCACTTAGCCAAAACGAAACAAGGTGGCCAGGGTGGTCTTGGGATAGCATTATTTCTTCTTTCTTTTTTTCTGGTTTTTGTTTTATTGTTTTTGTTTTTGTTTTGTAGTTACGTGTCTCTCTAGCCCAGGCCCATTTCTGACCTGGAATTAACTATGTAGTCTCAGGGTAGCCTTGAACTCACAGCATTCCTCCTACCTCTGCCTCCCGAGTGCTGGCATTAAAGGAACGCACCACCATACCCGGCAGCACAGCATTATTTCATGGAGGAGTTAGAGATGAGACAACTTTTGTGTTTATAGAAGAACAACAGCACCTATTTTAGAAAGAAGTAAGCTGTTGTTCTTAAAGAAAGAGGGGTTTTCTTTATATAATTAAACTATCCAGGTATTTAGGCTACCATGAAATGTTTAGGCTGTTGTAACCTGTGTGTTGGAATTCCTCTATAGCTTTATTAAAATTCCCACAGAGTTGCATAGGATGTGTGTGGAGATGCTCAGTCCTGTGTGATTTAAGCATTAACTTCAAGCATGATGTTGATCAGCTACATGTGAGACCAACATGTGCTTTCCCCATAAAGTTCCTTGACTCTGGCCATGGGCCAATCCCAAACATGGGACATCTTGTAATTTAGGAGTCTGCTTCCCTTTTAAAACCTTTGTTGAATATTTCCCTGTAAATAGTTTATCAGTCTATAACCTGCAGATGATACTGTTTGTTTTCTTCTTATTCTGGAAGAATTTTGATAGACTTAATGATTAGTAAGAGATGAATAATAAATAATGTAAAGAATTATTTTTATGATTTATATAACATGGTATTTAACAACTTAAAGGGATAAACTCAATAAGTTAAAAGTTAATGTATGTGCTTTATGTTAAATAAAAATCAAATTGCAAGGTAAAAAAACACTTCATTATTATCATCTTGCTTTATGTGGGTACTGAGGAAATGAACCATGGTCATCAGGCTTTGCAGGAAAGCATCTTAAAAGTTGAGCCATCTCCCCAAGCTTTAGTGGTTTGTTGGTTTTGTTTCTAATTGGAGTCTTGCTGTAGCCCAGGCTGACTTGAAATCACTATGTAGTCTCAGGTTGGTTTCAAACTCACAGTGATCTTCCTACCTCTGCCACTCAAGTCCTAGGATTAAAGGCATGTGGCACAATGCCAGGCAGTATTTGATTGTTTTGAGGCTGTTGAAAATGAGATAATCTCACTGATTTCTTTTTCTGTGTGCATGTCATTTGCATACAGGAAAGCTGGTGATTTTTGTGTGTTAACTTTGTATCCTGCCACTTTGCTGAAAGAATTTATCGCCTTAAGGAGTTTACTGGAACTATTCTTAAGGTCTGTTATGTATAGGATCATGTCATCTGAAAAAAGGGATAGTTTTACTTCTTCCTTTTCAATGTGTATCCCTTTTATGTCTTTCTCCTATCTTATTTCATTGACTAGAACTTCAAGGGCTATGTTAAAGACCAGTTGTGACAGTGGACACCCCTGTCTTGTTCCCAATTTTAGTTGTAACTCTTTGAGTCTTTCCCTATTTAGTATGATTTTGGCCTCATGAGTTTTGTATATGGCCTTTATTATGTTGAGGTGTAAGCCTTCTATGCCCTTTCTCTAGAGTATTTTTTTTGTTTGTTTTTGTTTTTTGCTGTTTTGAGGTAGGGTCTCACTAGCCTAGGCTGACCTGGAATTCACTATGTAGTCTCAGGGTGGCCTTGAACTCACAGCAGTCCTCCTACCTCTGCCTCCTGAGTGCTGGAATTAAAGGCGTGCACCACCACGCCCAGCTTCTCTAGAGTATTTTGATTGTGAAGTAATATTGAATTTTGTCGAAGGCTTTCTTTACCTCAATTGAGATGACCATGTGGTTCTTGTGGTTAAGTTTATTAATGTGGTGGATTACATTAACTGATTTCCATATGATGAACCATCCCTGCATCCCTGGGATGAAACCTACCTGCTCGAATTGGATAAGAGTTTTGAAGTATTGTATTTGGTTTGCAAGGATTTTGTTCAGAATTTTTGCAAATAATTTTTATCAGGGAAATAGGACTATAGTTTCCCTGTCTTCTTTTATCTTTATCTGGTTTTGGTAATACGGTGTTGCTACCATCACAGAAGTTTGGAAGTATTCCCTGTTCTTAAATTACATGAAGAGGCTTCATAAAAAGTTGTTTTAGTTCTATGATGGACGTTTGGTAGGATTTGGCTGAGAATCCATCAGGTCCTGTACTTTTCCTTTTGGGGAGATTTTTTTATTACATTTTCAATCTCAGTGGATGGTTTATTTAGGCTTATTTAGGAGCTTTATCTGCTATGAGCTTAGATTTGGTAGGTGTCAGTTGTGCAGGAATTCATTTATTTCTTCTGGGTTATCCAATTTTGTACAGTAGAGTTTTCAGAAATATGATGTGATGATTCTTCCAATTTCATTGGTGTCTGTTGTGAACCCTTCCTTTTCATTTCTGATTCCAGGGTTTAGTTGATCTTGTTTAATTTTTGAAAGAACCAGCCTTTCATCTATTTTTTAATTCTTTTCTTACTTTGTATTTCATTAATCTCAGCTCTGATCTTAATTATTTCTTTTTGTCTTGAGGTCCTAGGGATGGATTGTTCAAGTTTTCCCAATGCCTTTAGGTGGGTGGTTAGTTGATTAATTTGAGATCTTTCTGTCTTTGTTATGAAGGCATTTAGTGCTATGAATTTTTCCATTTGGGGTGCCTTCATTGTGTCTCATAAGTTTTGGTATGTTGTCTTTTTGTTATCATTTGCTTTGAGAAATTTTTAAATTTCCTTTTTGATTTCTTGAATGACACATTCATTGTTTAATAGCATATTGTTCTGTCACCAATAGTTGGTGTACATTCTGTTGTTTCTCCCCAATAGTACTTTCTAGCTTTAACACATTGGGTTCTGATATGATATAGGGGGTTACATCATCAATCTTCTTGAATTTGTTGGGGCATAGTTTTGTGTCCTAATAAGTGGCCTATTTTTGATAAGTTCCCATGGGCTACTAAGAAGAATGTACATTCTTTAGTCTTGGGATGGAATGTTCTATATATGTCTGTTAGGTCTAGGTGATTTAGGGTTTTTGTTAAGATTTTTTATTTCCCTGCTGATTTTCTGTTTGGATGATCTGTCTAGAGGTCATAATGGTGTATTAAAGTCTCCTACTATAATGGAAATGGAGTTTATTTCTGTTTTGTTTTTGAGTAGGTTTTGCTTTATGAAAAGTGGTACATTTATATTTGGTGCATACATATCTATGATAGTAATATTCTCTTGGTTGGTCATTCCCTTGAAGAGTAAGATATGTTTTTCATTATCCTTTTTAATTACTTTTGGTTTAAAGTATATATTGTCAGATATTAATGTATCCATACCCTCTTGTTTTTTATTTTCTATTTGCTCAGAAGATCATTTTCCATCCTTTCACCCCAAGGAAATTTCTATCTATAGAGATGAGGTGAGTTACTTGAAGGCAAAAGATGGAAGGGTCCATTTTTCTGATCCACCCCGTTCACCTGTGTCTTTATATGGGGCAGTTAAATCTGTTAATATTCATATTATAACTTTGAGGTTTGCTTTTTAGCCTAGCCACGTTGGAAGGTGTATGGGAGTTGATGACTCATATGTTATTATGAGCTCAATACTTTCGGTTATTGTGCTTCTATGTGTTATAGAAATACCCAGTGACAAAAGACAGCTGTTTCAGCAAGAGGAGAGTAGAGTTTACTTTCACGCCCAGACAGTCCAAGCATAGAAAAGTATTGGCCCTAAACCCCAGTTGACAAAGGGGATGTAGATTAACAAGCACAAACAAGCGGATGTCTACACCTAGCAACTCAAACATTTACAATGGGTTCCGGAGAAGTTCAGATAATCCTCCCCAGGTATTCTCCGGCCTCATCTTTTTCTAATTTCCTTATCACAGTTAAAGCAATTACTTCTTTGTCTCACTGAACTTCAAAGCTCTGGTAGTTTCTCACCTCGTGCTATGTGACTGGCCATCGGTGGCCACATACCCTACTTTGTACCCTACTATAAAACCCCTTTGTCAACTGGGGCCTGTTATGGCAAACAAGTGTCTACAGAATGTAACAATGAATAAGGGGGAGGAGACAGTAAGCTCACTCTCATATTCTGGTTTGCTCTAATTATAGATGTAGTACTCTGCTAATGAGGCATGGAGGAAGTAAGGTTTCTGCTGAGTCTGGCAGGCTCTGGGACAGTCTCCTTCTGAAGGAAGTTGAGGCAAATTCCAGGGGCCCCTGTAAATCTTAGCAATCCTGAAAACTCCAAAGCCCCTAGGCAGGCCACAAGATAAGAAGCAGATCAAAGCTTAACTTATTCTAACTGCAAT
>PVHP010010649.1:0-47049 GCA_004024765.1 Zapus hudsonius | reverse complement strand
ATTCACTGCTTGTTCACGCTGTTGGTGAACTTGATCTCCCTGTAGCTTGCAGAGCATTTTCCTTACCGTGACAGCCAGGAGTCATAGCTGGCATCCATCTCAGTCCTCGCGTGGTATTCTGATGACCACAGCCTATGATATTTCAGCAATAGATCCTACCATTTAGATCTGGTAGGCAATGTCTGCATTTCTTTCGGGGCCTCCCTGAATAACTCACTGTGTGTGTTGTGTGTGTGTGGGGGGGGGGGGGGTTAGCCCAGTTCTGGCACTGCAATTTACCAGTGCCAGACCATGGGTTAGAGTACAGCTTTCTCCACCCCTGCAGGGGGGGAGGAGGCTTCTGCCTGAACTATTATTCCCTCACCTCTGTTGAAGAGAGTTTTCTTTTTTAAAAATATTTTATTTATTTATGAGAGAGAGAGAGAGAGAGAGAATGAACATGGGTGCACCAGGGCCTCCATCCACTGCAAATGAACTCCAGACACATGTGCCCTCTTGTGCATCTGGCTGTATAAGGGCACTGGGGAATTGAACTCTGGTCCTTCTGCATTGCAGGCAAATACCTTAATCGCTAAGCCATCTCATCAGCCCAAAGTTTTATCTTTTAATTAGCTAACCAAGAGGAAGTTTTCTATGGCACCGATTCATGCTGTCATCGATTTTGTGTATTTCTTCCTCCCACCCTCCCTTACCTCATCCCTCCCCAGATCCTTCCACCCCTGCTCCCCCCAAGACTCATTCTAGCTTCCTTGCCAATACTACTGATGCTTGCTACCACTTTTAAACAAATCAAACTACTGCACCTCACATCAATTATCTTCACATGAATTTGGGGCGCAGAGTCACACTCTAGCAGTGACAGGTTCCTTAGGTGTCTGTGGCAGTTTGAGCCTGCTGCCCCCACCTGATTTTTTTCTCTTTTCCTTTCTCTGTTCACATCTGTCCTGCCTTCATTGAGGGGTGAAGGTCCCTCGTCTTGCTTCTTCCCTTTTTCCTTCTCAGTCATTGCTGCTAACAAGTTTCTTATGCTTCTAATTTCATTTTGTGTGGGACACTACCCTGATGTAGGTGTTTATTTTCTACGTTTGTCTTTCTGTTGTAAATTCATATTGTTTCATGTTTTATGTAAACAGCATTCTGCAGCTTGCTGTTTTTGCACATAAGGTTTATATATATCGAAATGTGCTGCTCATAATTCACTTTGTTGTTATATTAATACATTATATAAATATTACTTCCTTGCTCATTTACCTATTATTACATATTTATGTTGTGCAAATGTTTTTGCTATTAACATGTTGAAATGAACATGTGTCTGTCTCCAGAGTGCACTCCTGTCGTTTCCTCTGGGATATCCAAGCAGGAGTTAAATGCTGGGTCAAAGCTTATTCACACTCAGATGTTGTAAAGATGTTGTCAAATTGCTCACAATTTTTGTCATCTCTTGGTATCATTAGATGTTAAAATATTTTTGCTACTACCACAAGTGGGAAGTATTTCAGTATTTTTTGTGTATTTCTGTCCTTATAATGTATCTTACATGTCTATTGCTCAGGTCCCATTTCTTTACAATCTCTCTTGAAAGCTGTCATCCATTTTTCTGCTAGGTTGTTTTTCTTATTGACTTTTTGGAATTCTGTACATATTGTGGATTCCATTCAATCAGTTTCATTCATTGCAAATATATTATGAGTACACCATTTCAAAGTGTGAAGGTATTTTTACTTTGCTTATCCCAGTTTAAAATTTTAATGTAGTCAAATATGTCATTTTCTTCCCTCTCTTCTTTCCTTCCTCCCTCCCTTTCTTATTTCAGAAATTCTACTTTATCTTTTTTAAACTTTTTATTCACAAAATTATAAATGTAGACAATATACCACGATCATAATCCCCTCCCACCACCTTTCCTTCCCCCTTCCCAAATCCCCTCTCAACTGAATCCTATCTGCTTTCCAACATGTCTCTTATTTTGATATCATATTTTCCTTCCTGTTTTGCAGGTCCTAAGGAGGAAGTATCAGCCGCTGTGAGGCCATGAGTATCAAGGCTACTTTGTGTCTGGAAGACAGTATTGTAAACACTCCTCCCCTAAGAAATTACACTTTATCTTGAAATCTTTAGCATACTAAGTATATCTTCACAATTTTTCCTAAAAGGAATTAAATCCTGCTCTTCCTGTATGTTTTCCTTGCTTCAGAATTGATCTTTGTCTATAACTGGGAAACAAACCAGTTCATTTGTCCAATGTGAATAACTAACTGACCCAGCACTGTATATTTCATAGGTTATTCTTTCTTTGTTGGTAAGGGATTCCATATGTCCAGTCTCCATACATATTGGGCTCTATGCCCGAGTTCTTTTTCTGCTTTATTTGTCTATTTGTCTGTTTTTGCACTCTCGTCATACCTTTAAAGATTACTACAGTTTTATGAATCTTGCCATCTGTTTTTCCTCTTTCAAAACCATCTGGCATCTTCTGGATCTTCTCACATGTCCATATAAAGCAATCAGCTTATCACATTCCATGAATAACCCCAGGAATTATTGATTGGCATTACATCAAAAAACCCAATTAACATGGGAAAAGTGGACATTTTTACAAAACTGACGCTTTCTATGCATAAATGTTATTTATTTCTTAATTTATCCAGTGTCTTTCCATAAGGTTTTACAGCTTTTAAATTTTACAGTTATTAAATTTATTATAAAAATTGGAGTGTTTTGTATGTGTGTGTGTTAACACTATTGGCTTTATGTACAGCAGTATGGCTGGCTCAATTATTGATTATAATGCATTGTATATTATTTTGATTTTATATATAGACAATTGTTTCTCCCAAGGGGAGTTTTATTTCTCTTTAATTTTTCAGCTTAAACAAAGGCTTCTAATATCAATCTCAGTGAGGCCCATGTAACTGGGCTTTGCCAGAGAAACTTGATTTATCAGAATCATGAATAGCCTTCTTGTTTTCAAATCCACAGTGGTGGAATCTTGCCCTAAGCACTCGTAGCCCCGCCTCTGCACTAGGCATCCAGGAGAACTTCCAGCATCCCTGGCCACAGGGCTTCAGGGTAATTTTTTGATTCCTTTTCATTTCCTAATTCTGTCAATGTAGAATAGCCCAGGACTCACACCTTTAATCATCCATGTTTGTCGTTGTTTATTCATGTTTATTCTTCTTGTGCAGTGCTCCTGTGTATGGAGCATGTGCTGTTTGAAGTATGGATGTTTGGAACATATTTCTAAATCATTTTTTTGCTCTAGGTGATAAAAAATGCTGCCACTTGTAGACTCATGTTGAGATTTCAGAGTTCTTCCCTCTGGGTGGTTATGGAGGTTCTGTGTGGTTGGTCTTTGGGTTCCCCTCTAGGTTCCTACTCATCTGTACCACAGTGATGTCCCTTGATTAGCTGTGTACTGCTGGAAGCTGGCCGTCTTCTGGGTGAGGCAGGTCTCTTCTCTGAGTTCAGAGTCTTCCCCACACTATGTGAAAAGCAAGCACGTTACATTCAGATGTTCTCTATGGCAAGACCATAGAGATAGATCTGCTGGGGTCCCTGGAAAGTGGACTGGCTGTGTACATGGAGATATAGTCTCCTTTCCACAGCTACAAATGTGACATGGGATGAAGAGCAGAATAATACAAGAGGACTAAATTATAAATCAGTGGAGACATATTCTGTTTTTAGTCATGGCCCAGATCTTGGGGCATTTACATTCTCAACAGCATTCCTCATACAGTAAGTGAAAAACAGGTACGGTATTCTAATGGAAAGAATTTAAATTTGTATAATAAAATGGTTTTATGCAGCCCAGGTTGATCTTGAACTCACAACCCTCTTCCTGTCCTGCATCCCAAGTGCTGTGATTGATTACAGGTGTGGGTCACTATGCCTGGCTGATCTTGTAGATCTTACTAATATTGTATGTAAGTCTTGACATCTCCCAAACACTGTTTCTTTTCCTATCTGTGCTTTTAGATTTCTTCTCAGGGTTTCACTGGGGATACTGACTCCAGCTATGGCATAGAGAGATGTGAGTAGAAATTTGAGGAGGAACCCTGACATACACTCTCTCTTGATCTCATGCCCACACTCCAGGCGAGTTCTTCTCATCCTTTCTGACATTGATATTCCTGTAGCAAGGTCTCTACTTTCTTGAGGTACATACCCCTTGTTCCTTCCCTTTGGAACATGAGATTAGATCCAATTCAAAGAGAGAAGCCACATTATTCATTACTGAAGATACAAAAATCTTATTATATTTTTAAAGGATAGTATTGAGGTATTAGTTTATAGTTTATTAAAAATTTGGGCTGCATATATTTAAGATTTAGCCTCTTTTTAAAGAGGAGGGGTCTAATCAAACTCTCAGAGCTGTGGGGAGAATTCAGATGGAAATCATAGTGGATAGGGCCTAGGAAAAAGTGTGGCTCACAGAACGTGCTTCAGAACTGGCCTGACTTTCAGGGAGAGTAACATAATGTTTTATCCAAGAACACGAATTGTTTTAATTATGAGCATTTAAATATGTTTATTATTAATTCCTTTCTAGGAATGATTTAAAAGGCTCTTTTTTTTCTTTAGTGCACTTAGTTAAAAGCTTTTCCTCCTTAACGTAGATGCTACTAAAGAAAACATTTGAAGGAAGGATTTTGTAGGAATGTTAAATAACTATTCGTGTTTAAACAACTTGGGGTTATCAGGATCTACAAACACTTCATGGCATTACCTCACCAGGCATCAGAGTTTGTCCGTGGGAAAAAAATATCTGATTTTCACCTGATTTATAGAGAAAGTTGAAGTTACAATTTCACACACCTTCGCTCTCCCTCCCCAGGAGCCAGTTACATTGACCATTAGAACTATCTTTACTTGGGCTGGAATGGTGGCTCAGCGGGTAAGGCACTTGCCTCCAGTGGCTAAGGTCCTGGGTTCAATTCCCCAGTACCCACATAAGCCAGACCCTCTCTCTCCTTGAAAATGAATAAATAAAATATTTTTTAGAAAACAACTGTCTTCACTGATCTATAATCTGGTCCCCTTATATTTTGCTCCTCTAAAAAGAATATTGAATTTGGTCCATATTTAAACTAAATAAAAAAGTGGATCTTTTTATGATATTACAATGTAGGAAGCCATGCTTCGTTTGATTCTGATATTTAACAAGAGAAGAAACTGTAACTGTTCCTGGGGTGCGGTGATAGGCACAATTTTCAGGGCTGCTCCCTCCCAGTCCCCTAGGCACTTAGTTAAAAGCATTTCAAACTTAATAAGCTCTACAGAAAAAATATGGAAACAGGAATCATACAGAGGAGGTGCTATAAAGCTATTAGTGAGGAATAACTCTAGGAAAATTGAAGCAGCCTGCTGGAGATCATGGCATTTGAGAGAAGCAGTGAATGCCTTCTCTTGGTTGGGAAGAATCACTCAATATTGGACACTGAGATTTCCCAAGTGATTTGAGTTTTTCTGCTCAGTGGGAATAAATTGGAACAGGAGAACAATTGTGGCATCTTGCCAAGTTTTAGGGAATAAAATGCTTGATGCTATCTGAAAGGTAAGAAAGATGTTGAGATAAAGACTTAGCATTACTACCTCTCCCATGGTGTGAAACCCAGTGAACGAGGGTGCATTGCTCTATTAGGATAATTCAATGTGTACTCATTAGTGAATCATTTGTTCATTTCATCGACAGGTATCATGGTAAGTGCTGAGAGCTCTTCCACTAAGCATTCTTCTGTGAGTGTCATGATTACCTGGGAACGTAGAGGCTGGAGCATTAAAGAGGATATTTATTATGCTTAACCAAAGTGCTGAGAAGGGATAGGAAAGAACATCACTAAATGAAAAGTGTGTAGTTATGATTGTGCCCTCTGTAAGTTAGAAAGAAAACCAGCCCTCTTGTGCCAGTTGAAGGGGAACAGTAGCTAAAGCTACCTCCTACTCCAAAATACATCTCTTTTGTTAAAAAATATTTTTTATTTATTTCTTAGGAGAGAGAGAGAGAGAGAGAGAGAGAGAGAGAGAGAGAGAGAGAGAGAGAGAGAGAGAGAGAACACCAGGACCTCTAGTTGCTACAAATTCCAGATGCATATGCCACTTTGTGCATCTGGATTTACGTGGGCACTGGAGAATCAAACCCAGGTCGTTAGGCTTTGCAGGCAAGTGTCTTAACCACTGAGCTATCTCTCCAGACCCCCCCCAAAAGAGAACTCTTGTTGACTATGTTAAACCAGCTAAGCCAGAGGATAGTATGAGTAGTCACGTCAGACTTTTCTCAGAGAAAAGTAAGTAGAAAATGTCTGAGGGAATATTCCTGTCTCATGGAAGAACATGGTATTAAAATAGTCCTCATTCTAAGTCAGCACATGGTTATTTACATAGTTGATGCTAAAATTTTAGTTTGAATAGTTTCTCCTTATTTTTAATTCATAAAAATAATTCCATACATGTATGTAATGTATTTTTATCATATTCATATCCTATTACCTTCTCTGATTCTCCTCCTATTCCCATGATAACACCAAATCCCTTCTTATTTCCAACTACTTCCCTTCCTACTTTTATGTCCTATTTGGGGAAAACACTGAGTTTAATTGGGGTTTCTTCCACAAACATGAGTGGTGGGGGTCATTTATTGGAGAGTTGACAACTGACCAGTGGCTATACCACTGGAAAAACATGACTACCTTTCCCTAGCAACCATTACCTGTCCGTAACTCCTTCAGAAGGTAAGGGGCTACATTACCTGTCCATAACTCCCTTCAGGAGGTAAGGGGCTACATGACCCCTTCCCTACTCATGATGAAGTGTTGACAGGTCCAGTCTTGTGCAGAAAACCACAGCTGCTGTGAGTCACGAGTGTAATGACCATGTTGTGTCCAGAGCACAGCATTCCACAGCACTCCTCCCCATCATCTGCTTCTTACATTTTTTTTCTGCCCCTCCTTTTGTATGTACCCCAAGCCCTGTGTGGGTGGGTGACAGAGGTATACTGCTTTAAAATGAAAGCTCAGCAATCACTTATTCTTAGCACTTTGATCAGATATGTGTCCGTGCATTAACCAGTACCCACTGCAAAAAGAATCTGCTATCACAGAGGCTGAGAAGATTGGTGAATATGAACATAAATATCTAGATGGCAGTTTGACAGTGTGTCCATTTGACAAAACAACATCAGTAGGTTGCCCTCTATGGCCTACTATGTGACCTGCCCATCCATGAGCTTTTGAACAGTTTTACAGTATTAAACATGATTTTTTTCCCTATTGGTCAGGCCTCAATCCAATCAGAAGGCAGTTGGCTATCTCCCCATTACAGTCATGCCACTATTGCACTGGTGGGCAAACCTTGCCTGATAAGTTGCTTGCGAAGCACATAGGTTCACAGCTTGGTAATATTTTTGATACCTCCTCCCTTTGGTAATCTTTGGAGCATCTTCTAGCACTATGAAACCTAGACTTCTGGGAGGAAGCTTCCATCTCAGTTCCAGCTTGATTTCTCAGTGTCCTGGAAGTGTAGGGTGTCTTCTGCAATAGAAATTTACCATGCAGTTTTGGTGGACAACCAAAAGCAATGATAATATTTATTGGGTTTTTTTTGGGGGGGGAGGGATCTGTGGCCTCTATGACCAGAAATCGATAGGGAGATATTCTACCCCCTTAACTGGGATTTTCATTTAATAAACTATAACTTTTGGGAGCAACTTTATTCTCCCATTTAGGGTAACCTGTTTTTTTTTTAAATTATATCTTTGTTATCCATAATTAGATACACTGAATGAGCAAATAATATGTTGGTATCCCCAATTCCTTGATTTCCCTCCTCACTGTCCCCAATTAGCTGGGCACCCTCCTCCGTAGGCAAACTGGATCAGTCCATGGGGTAGGGGTTATGGACACCTAGTTTTTAATTTATTTATTTGCAAGCAGAGATTGAGATTGAGCTAGAGAGAGAGAGGTAGATGATAGATAATGGGGATTGTTGTGCTAGGGGCCTCTTGCCACTGCAAATTCCAGATGCACGTGCTAATTTGTGTATCTTTCTTTACGTGTGTACTGGGGAGTCAAACCCAGGCTGGTAGGCTTTGCAAGCAAGCACATTTTACCACTAAGCCATCTCTCCAGCCCCAACACATATTTTTAATTTGCTTGCAAAATAAACTTTTATCCCATGCTTTGTATTTCATATATTTTTATTTGAGAGTTGTAGACACACTTCTGGTGCTAATATTTTGAGAGGTTTGGAACCCCTGTGGGTCTATTTAGAAAGCATATTGAAGCTCTATTCAGGCCAATGCAAAAAAAAAAAATAAACGGGGGGGGGGCGTAGGAACTTTCAGAACTGAAACTTTTAAAACCCTTTTATTGACAACTTCCATGCATAGAGACAATATATTATGATTATAATCTCTTCCCCAAGCCCTCTCTTTTTCTCCTTCTGAACCCTCCTTCATTCTTCTTTCCAACTAGTCTGTCTTCTATTTTGGTGTCATTATTTTTTAGTCTATTATGCAGGTCTTTTGTAGGTACTGTCAGACACTGTGAGGTTATGAATATGATGACCATATTGTGTCTGAAAGACAGTATTGCAAGCACCCTTCCCCTTCCTTTGGCATATATATGTATATATACATATACATATATATATGCCATTTCTTCAATGATACCTGTGCTTTGGAGAGTGTCATAGAGATGTCTCATTTGGTGCTGAACACACCACTGTCACTTCTCAGCACTTTGGTGAGTTTTGAGTCACCCCAGTGATCAACACTGTCTGAAAAGAGAAGCTTCTCTAACCAAAAGTGAGAGTAGCATTAATATAAGGACATAAACATAAGTATTTAGAGGGCAGTTTGGTGGGTATAATTTATCCATTTAGCCAGACAACAGTAATAGTTCTCCTCCACTTAGGTCTTATGACCTCCCCAGCCATATAGGTTTTTCAGTAGCTTTTCAGTACCAAGTATAAATTCCCTCCTGTGGAGTGGGTCTCAAATCCAATCAGAGAGCAGTTGGTTTCCCCCATAACAGACATACCATTATTGCACTAGCTGGTGTGTTTGTCCTGGCTGTAGAACCTGCAGGGTCTGCTGTTTGTTAAGATCACTGATGACTTTTCTTCTACATCAGACTGTATAGCTCTTTCCAGCATCATTACAGCTAGTCAACAGTAAGGAGACTTCCAGCTCAGCTCCAGCTTAATTTCTTTGTGACCTGCAGCCCAAGTATGTGGAGTTGTCAGCAAAGCTGAAACTTAGGAAAACACACCTCACTCCTATCATGGCTTATTTAACTTTTTCAGCACTACATCTTTTTCAGGTAACATCATTTCTCCTGATGGTTGACACACTCTTCTTCTCCATGATATAGCTAAGAGAGGCACCTGTTTTCTTTTAGCTAATGGGTATCAATCCATCTGATGCTTTCTCCCTGGAAGTGATATCATAGTAGTTAGTTTATCCATGTCTTCCTCAAGAGATAGTCCTATGCTTTCTCATGTTATTGCCCAGAAACAGCTCTTTCTGAACTTTGATTTTTTATGTATATATATATATATGTACATATATATGTGTATATATATACATACATATATATATATATTTTTTTTCTTTTAGCTCTGTGAACTAACCAATATGTGTGTGTGTGCTTTCCTTTCATTGTGTGGGTTTGAATGCGGGTCACTCCATGATTGCCTACTATATCACAGGGATATGATCAAAGGATGTGACCATCCTCCCACAAAATAGTGTTTGTTTTCTGAGGATTCAATCTGAGCATGAGTTGAGACCAAAGGCAATTCCTATCAATCCTGTCGGATTTGAGCTGGGACCCATCCTGCAACAGGAGCTATCATGAATGGAGACCTTTGATGACTGGAAAGGGTGAGAGTGGGAATTAGGCAGTCTGGCCAGAGGTAAGGAGTGGATTACGGGTCTAGTGCCCTAGGCTCAAGAAAGATTGAAATTCACTCCTAAAACCAAAGCAAGCGAAGACAGAAAGTGGTAAGTTAACATTATAGCCACCAAGGCACAGACCCCAGGTCTTCCCTCAAACTCATCCAGTGTTATATTTAGGGAAGCTAGAGAAGTAGTGAAGCAGCTGGGATTCATGGCCATGGATGCCCAGCAGTCCTTCAAAGAGAGTCAAGGAGAAAACTATGTATAAAACCTAGGTTTTAGAGGTTTTAAATCTTCCCCTCATGATGAGACTTAGGAGTTCTTGAGGGATGAGGCAAATGTCTTCCTCTGCTCCTATCCATCTTGCCACACCATATTCCTGCTATGATCTCAATGGTTATCTCTACCTTCCCTCACAGTGCCTGTGAGCTTCATGCCATTGTTTTCTTTGTCTTTCCAGGCAGGTTGGAACTTTCACATAGTACCAAACCCTGTCTTTCTTGTTCATTTTTGCACCTTTCAAGAACAATGTCTGATACTTAATACACATGTGCTGACAGTTGGCTGAATAAAATGAAGGCTCAGGAGTGATAGGAGAGGGAGGAAGAGGGTCTGTGAAAAAGCAAAGCAGCTGAAAGCCCCCCCACCCCCCTCTATAATCTTAATGAAGAACTGAGGTCAATTCTAAATAATAAACATAAGAGGTCACCTGGCAGTAATTATGGGATCCTTAATAAGTCAAAAAATTTGATAGCATGTTAAATATTTCCACATGCAGTGCTTTTAAAGTTATCCTTGAGCAACCAGCTACTATTTATAGAAAAATGCTTAGTTTCACAATGTTACATTGCAGTCTTAATAACATCAAAAGTGCTTTACACATAAGTTGTTCAACCACTATTTGTTGATGGAGTAAATATGCTAAGCGAAACTGACCAGTTTTTAATTAAACACTTAAAAGGCAAAGAATACCTCCTCATGATTTAATTTGACTTCAGCTCACATTACAAAAACAGATTAAATAAGAATACAAAAAGAAAATGAACACAGAAAAGAATCTTCTCTTTTTTCCCTGACATAAATTTTGTGCCATTATCTATCCTCTCTCATCCACCCAATAAGTTTCAGATTTTAAGATGGATTTCAACATATCGTGTCACCTGACAGTTACTTTCATAAAGAATTTTGGATAAATCTTAGCTGTGTACATTACAGTGATAAAGATGTATGCATTCACTAGTGAAAAGGGGTCACTTTGCTCCTCTTGCTAGGAAGTAAGAATCTTTATTATTTAAAGAGAAAACTTTGGCAATGGACCCTGTCTTTATAAATCTCAAGAGACAACATTCTTTGCAAAACAGGTTTCATGTAATATTTATGTAAGCTGCACATGATCTTTAAGGAAAGAACAGGCTGGAAGAAACAGTGATCTCATTGTTTGAGAGCAGGTCTATATTTTTTCAGATACTATGTACTCAGGTCATATGTGACTTTTGTTTTTGTTTTGAGTGGAGTAAAACTTGTTTATTTTAAAAAGAGAAGTATAAAATTTCTTTTTAGAATCAATATCATTTTATCGTGTATTTGTAGAAAAAAATCTCTTTAAAACAAGCAAACAAGAACACCAGGGGCAGAACTGAATATTGGGTGAGTGTAGGTAAGCTAGAGTATTCAAGGTCCTCTTGTCATTCATACAGTTGATTCTAAAAAGAATCATGTAAACAGATGGAAAAAAATCAGATATCTGAGAAATAGGACACAGATTGTTCTGTGTTGTAAACATACTGCTGTATCCAACCTTTCAGTTGAAAAACAAAAATAGTATAAAATAACAATAGAAAGTGATAGAAGTTCTAGTCTAGCTTGTCGAATTTATTAGCTGAAATTTATTAGCTTGGAAAATGTATTTGACTTCTCTAAATTTTTCATTGCTTATAAACTGGAATGTGGAGACCAGACTTGGCTGACCGTTATGAAAGGCTCCCTTCTTCTTCCCAATACCTTGAGTCCACTCGTGTTTTCTCCACCTCACTTCTGCTGACTTTCCTTACCAAGCTTGCTGGCATCACTTTGTTTGCTTGTTTATTTCTTTTGCTTTCCTCCGTGAAACATAGGTTCCATGACAGAGGGATTATGGGTATTGTTCTGCCACAAACCAAACACTGGCACAATGCCAAGGAATGGGTTGTGGGTGTATTTCCTAACAAACTAGGCCCAGAGACTTGAATAGGTTATTTACACAAATGAACATAGCAACCTTATTCTCAATAGTCACAAGGTCGAAACAACCCATTGTCTATTCATGGATGAATGATGAACAAAATGATTTATGTAGTTACAGCGAGATATGATTTAGCTCCCAAATGAAAGGAGAATCTGACATATGCTACAATGTGGATAAAACTTGAAACATTTTTCCAAGGGAAATAAGCCAAACACAAAAGGACCAGTATTACCACTGTATGAGGATCTCAGACTAGTGTGATGCACACAGACAGAATGGTGCTTTCCAGGGTCTGAGAGGAGGGTAGATTTAGAAGCCAATGGTTAGTGGGTCCAGAGCCTCAGTTTGGGAGGATAAAAAGATGGATAAGTGTGGCAGGTGCACAACAATGTAGATATATTTCACATCACAGAATTTAACACTTTAATGGTTCAAATCACAAAAATACATTGGTGAATGAATCTGTCAGTATTGAATTTTTTTACCTATCAGTTCTCCCAGGAATATTATTTTCTGCCATTCCTCCACCATCCTGCACCACCCTCTCATACCTTTACTTAGCTTCTACTACCTTGTCATTTCTTACTCACTTTTGGCTTAGATCAAAGTTTCTTAGCAGAAGTGCTGACGTTTTGGGCTGAGTCTTTTAGTTGTTGTTGTAGGGGGCTTGTCATGTTGGTGATTCTTAGAAAGAGATTGCTCACTGGATGCCAGCATACCTCCTTTCAGAATTGTAGCCATCAAGGACTGGGTAAGTGGCTTAGTGGTAGAGTGTTTCTCTAGCATGCAAGACATCCTAGGTTCAATTCTGAGAGGGGAGGTAATACTTTGGGAACATGGGGTAGGGTAGGGTGTTTTGTTGTCAACTTGACCTTTTTAGTAACCTTAGCTGGGTCTCTGAGGATGTTCACAGAAAGGCAGCCCTCCCAATAGGGGGCAGGATGTAAGGAAGCTCAGGGAAACTAGAAATGAACATTACTTCCTGGGAGGGCAGTGCAGGAAGGAAATTCCAGAGACTCAGGAGCCTACAAGTCTGGGATAGGGTTTCAAGAACCTCATCCTAAGGCTGAAAGAAAGGGGAAAGAAATCTGCCCCCTGCCTGTTTGCTGTTCTGGGTTCCTTTTTGCTGGTGATGGTTTTTCTCTCTCCTTGGACCTGTGAAAAGGGGCCAGCATCTTTCACCATTATGGAATGTCCCTTGCTTCAATGAACCGTTTCCTCCCATAAACTGTGCCTGGTGTGGAGATTCATCCAAGCAGCATGCGGCTGACTACAACAGGTGTTAAGGGGGGAGAAAAATCACCAGTGATTGAGGAATGTTGGCTTACTCTCTGTGATGTTGTCGATCCATTGCACCTAATATAGAACTTCCCATATACTAACTGCTTAAGATGTGTTTGTTGTTTATTGATTTATGTTCTCATTTGAAATTGAACTTCAATTTCTTCCAAATGGAGATAGTGCCCGATTGGTTATCAGAAATATGAATGTCAGTTAATAGAGAAATATTTTAAAATGTTTAAGGCATTCTATAAAGATGAAGTCATAATTATTGTAGTTAGAAAATAATTTGGCTCTATTCTACTAGTTTTCTCTTTCTTGGCTCTTGAGCCTTGCTGTAGCTCAGAGACAGCATATTACACAGTTCAGAGTGTCACTCAGTAGAGTCAGTGGATGTCATGATTTCAAGATTATGTATCTTTCTCACAAACTCAGGTACCGAAGGCTTTCTTCCCAGCTGATGACACTATTTTGGGAAGTGCTGGAAACCTAGGAGTTGGGACCTAGATGAAGAAGTATTAGGGATGGGGTTTTGGAAGAATCTTGTCCCTAGCTTCTCTGCTTCTCTCTCTCTTTCTTTCTCTCTCTTTCTTCTCTCTGTCTTTCTCTCTCTCTCTTTCTTTCTCTCTCTGTCCTTCCTGTTTACCAGGAGATCAGCCACCTGTGCCACATACTTTCTGTGCCTGATGTTCTGCCTCACCACAGGTCCAGAATCAATGGCACCAGAGACTGTGACCTGTGAAATCTTGCACCCAGGTAAATCCTTCCTCATTTAAGTTGTTTTATGATAAGAATTTTTTCACAGTAACGAAACAACGATAACAACAACCCACCCACACACAAACCCAGTGCATAAAATTGGTACCAGAGAAGTGTGGTTGTTTTGTGACTAACCCTGACTACATTGTTCTGAAGCCTCTGGAACTGGTTTGTAAGAGGTACTCACAAACTCTGAAGGTATGAGGCAGAGAAGCCCTTGGAATGTTGTGTTTAATGAGTGACTCTGATCAGAGCTCAGAAGAACAGATTGCACTAGAACTGCAGAGGCTGGGGAAATGACTCAGAGTGTAAAAGTGCTTTCTGTGCAAGTGTAAAGACCTGACTTTGATCCTCAGTACCCATGTAAAATGCTGTGTTTAGTGGCTTACATCTGTAATCCTAGCACTGGGGAGGTAGAGACAGGAGGATCTCTAGCAATCACTGGCTAGCCAGTCTAGCTTAATCGGTGACCTCCATGACAATAAGAGACCCTGTCTCAATAAAAGAGGTGGATAGATAGTACTCCTGAGGATATTACTCACAGTTGTTTTGTGGCTACCACATGGCCATGCACATACATGAATGTGCACTAGCACGTACATATGCAAAAAAGAAAAGAAAGAAATGCAAAAAAGAAATCTAGATAGTAAAGACTCATGAGGGTTAGGATGGAAGTAAGGATTCTAGTGTGAATTGTGCCAGAGGCTATTCATGCTGCATTCTGGTAAAGAACTTGTCTATGTTTCTGTCCCTGAGACCTTGCGGGAGAATGAATTTGAAGGTGATCGACTGATTGCTTGAATGCAAAACAATTCAAGACACAACAGCATCCAGGTTGTCTCTTGGCTATTACTGACTGCTTTTAGCAAGGCTTACTGTAAGAATACAAAGTAGAAAATAGAAGAGAAAGGTTTGAAAATCTTGAAGTTTGGCCAGAAAAGCTTGTATAAAATTGGAACTATCAAGCCAGCTTCTGCTATTAAAAAGAAGCCAAGTCAGGATTGGAGGAGAGATGGCTCAGTGGTTAAAACACTTGCCTGCAAAGCATAACTTCCCTGGGTTCAATTCCTCAGAACCCACATAAAGCCAGATGCACAAAGTGGTGCATGTGTCTGAAGTTTGTTTGCAGTGGCTGGAGGCCCTAGTGAGCTCATTCTCTCTATCTCTTTTTCTGTCTCTGTCTCTGCCTCTCTCTCTCTCTCTCCCCTCTCTCTTTCTCTCTCTGCTTTCAAATAAATAAATAAAAATATTTTTAAAAAAGTCAAGCCATAGCAATTGAGTGTCTCAGAAACTGGCTAGACTCCACCCATCATAGGCTCAAGCATATGAAAGACTAAACTCATTGGACAGACTTCCCCTTGAGAAGAAATGGCTGCATTGCTCCTGGCCCCAAAGGCTCCCAGAAAGGTGTCTCACCAGGATTCAGTTCCCTGTGCTCAATGTTCCCGGCACTCCAAGGCCAATGTGGCTGTGGTCCAAAGGGGCCTGGCTATTGCTCTAGAACATAGCACTGCCTTTATTGAAAATGAGTAAGTCTTAGAGAATTTCATCTTTAGTGAAAGGTGAAAGATTTATACGATCTGAAGAGAAACCAGAGTATGAGAATTTCATCTTTAGAAGCTTGGTCTGTGTATTTAAAAATGACTTGTGTTGAAAATGTATTAAGAAGACTATTAATTTTGGGTTTGATGTTTGGGAGAAAATAACTAAACCATAGGTTAAAATGACTTTATTTGGATTTTCACAAAAGAGTTCTATACTTAATATAACATGAGCAGGTTAATTATTGAATGTACTATATAGGTGCCAAGTACAGAAAGTGAAACAAAAGTTGTGTTATTTATTTGTTCTGATGGGAATAAGAACTATGGCTTCAGATTCAAACATTGTCATTGGTCAGAATCAATATAATCAAAGGGTTCATATCTCTACAAAACTAAAAGAATGCAATGTATTTCAAATAATAAGTTGAAATAGAATAAACACATAGAGTATTAGAAATCTTTAGAAGCAGATGATATATTAACTACCAGAGAAAAATAAACAATTACCTGCAAAATATTACATATAATTTTCTAATTTAAAGCTAAATTCAAATTGCTCATAAAAATTGTTTTAAATAGCAGAGTATGGAGACATTGAAATGGTAATTATGGCCTCTATACTGTATCTTTATTTTCCATCATTTACTAGACATTTATGTGAGAGAAACTGCAGTGGCTTACAATTTTTTAAAAAATATTTCTACTTATTTAAGAGTGAGAGTGAGAGAGAGAAAGAGAGAGCGAGGGAGAGAGAGAGAGAGAAAATGGGAATTCCAGGGCCTCTTGCCACTGCAAACAAATTCTGGATGCATCTGTCAATTTGCACATCTGGCTTTTCATGGATACTTGGGAATCGAACCCAAGCTGTCAGGCTTTTTAACCCTGCACCATCTCTCCAGCCCCTGGCTTCCCAAACTACTTTAGAGAAGATTCAAATCACATGTCCCAGAATCCTTTATAGCTAGGAATCCATACAGGAATCATGTTTCCTCAAATACAGTATAGACCTTTATAAAAATGCCTCAGCATATGGCTTTTATCAGTGCTGCACAATAGGGTGACACTATTGGAGTTACGTAGAGTGGCATTCCTTTTGTGGGCAAGGGAGACGTGTGGATGGTGCCGAATCTTCTGGGTAAAATGATGGTGAGATGTTCCATTCTTCCAGGACAGCTTTGGTAAAGGAATGACAGCTCATACCATCATGAGCCTGATACAATGACAGTGAGATTTCTTCTAGGACATTCCGTTAGAGCAATCAAGAGTTCTATTAGCTGAGACTGATTAGTTGAGGAGCATCCAAGCTAAACACCTCACTCCCATTTCTTCACGTGAGATACTTATATTCAGTTTTAATGATCCAAAGCAGTTTGCACATTTTATGTGAAGCATTCCTTGGTCCATTGACTCTCCTAGGTCATCAGTCCACTTATGGGTTGGTTCCTATTTCCCTGTACACTTACAAGTCTATAACAACACCCATGAAATGGTACTGGTATTGCTAATACACATGCCTGTTCTTGCCCCTTTCCACAAGTACACAGAGTTGTTCAGGATAAGCACTAGCAACGATGAAGGAAGAACCAAGCATATGTCTAGTTTTGCACTTACAGTACCTATCACAGATGTTGACCATCATAAATGATGTGCAGCAGAACCCATAGTTTCTGGAAACTTTATCCAATGTAGTTAGTTTAAACAAGAAGAAAATTGACTGGTACATCCAATACCCCATAGTGACTACCAATAACCTCACTGAGGAGGGCCCTCACTGAAATGGAGGCAGAGGAGAAGGGGAATAAGAGGATAACCTGATGGGAATATGATCACAATATGTTCATATATTAAAGTTTCCAACAAAAATTTAAACAAAGAACAAAAGGAATATCCAGGTTATAGAGTGAGAAAGCAGCATCGTGCATTCAGCAAAGTATAAGGCTTTGCTCTTGAAGGGACATAGAGGAGAAGGGAGCCTTGTATTCCAGACCTGGGAGTTTAGCTTTGAGAATCTCAAGTAAGGCAATGCTATATATATCAGAGAAATTACTTGGGCAGCCATGGGTAGAAAGGTTGGGGGTTGGAGTACTATTGAAGGCAAGAAGCAGGCAAGATTTAAGAGCCCGCTTCAATCATCTCAGAGAGAAATGGTGAGGCTGTGGAACGAGAAATGGAGAGGAACAGATGGATTTGAAAGATATTGTGGTTGCTGGCCCATGTCAGGAACCCAATAAAGATTGGTTGAATGGGTTACAAGGGGAAAAATGGGGAGGGAGACGCTGAGCAGAATCCAAGTCTTCTTGGCTGGGTGAGACAGAGGAAAGGGAGCGAGCTCAGCAGCTTATGTGCCGGAAATGCTCTTGGTCTCTCCATTTTTATTTGAACAGAACAGAAAGCATCTGCTGAGCTACGTTTTCATATGTTCATTCCCTTTCTTCCATAAACTCCCTCATTCATTCAACATGTATTTATTGAATAGCACTGCCTTTCTAGACATTGTGCTGGGAACTGCAGATCCCATAGTGAAATAGGCAATCTTCCAGTTTCAAGTGGGATACCAGGTTTAAAGCAAGCCATGAGAGAAGAATTAGTTGCATCCATGAAAAAGCACTGTGAGGACAAGCCCAGGATGTTGTATGAGAGCAGAGGTGTAGGGAGTCTGTGGTTCCAAATGCTGGTGCTATGTGTTAGTAAGCATTGCAGGTGTGATGAGACCAAGGCTTGCTTTTGCCAAGAGGTTTGCATTTTCAAAAGTTCGACATGCTACCCTGATTTCTTAAGGGTGATTGTTTCCATATCTTTAAAGCATTTCACTGTGGTGTCATTGCTGGAAACCATTCTCTATGCAGCACAAATCCTACCCATTCATTGTCCCCTTTGCAGCTATTAGTAGAGAGCCTTCTGATTAATTATTAACCAGCACATGTGTCTCTGGAACACCACCCAAAGTGGTAACATTTTAAGGAAGATGAATTTGAGGACCAATTCATACTTCTTAAGGAAAGAAAGCTGGACTCTGCTGACAGCCAATCCCATTAATCATTTTCTGCTGGATTTACTGTGTGCATCAGTTTGTTGTTCAGTGGGAATTCATTTCTCTATTTGAAAGTAGATGCATTCTGCAGATAAAGGAAATGTCTTCAAGATTTACAGGGACACAACATATTAATTTGTAGAGAAAGGCTGCATGGGTTACTAGGAAGAGTATTTATGATCAGATATTGGTCTTGGCTATCATGTCTAAATGGCATAGTCTGTCTCCAGGTGTATCCAATTAATTTAAGAACGCTGAAGTAAAGTACAATATTTAATTGGTCTAGAGCAGTGTTTTTCAAACTGAAGATTGCAACTCATTAGTGGCTTGTGGGATCAATTTGCTGGGTTGTGATCAGCATTTTTTAAATGTGGAGACAGAATAGGAGATGAAGTGAAAACGTCAGAGATTACTGCATAGAGAAGTGAGTAGTACTTTGTAAACTTTTTGTTTTGTATTCATGCACACACATATGTGCATGCATGTAATGTATCTTATATTCACTTATGTGTAACCTTATTTATGTTATTGATTCTTGTAACCCCATTTTGAGAATCTTGGCTCCCGTGTGGTTCCAGAAAGGAAGACTTTATGACTATATAATTCTTGTTATAATTAATTAGGGACAGAGCCTTAAAAGAAGGAGTACTTTGAAGTACAATATAAATGTTTGGGGATATTTAGTCACTTTATGCAAAAGGACTAACTATGCTGTTATGTGTAATTTGATCTATTATTCTGGGTATATGAGCTGCATACTAAAGGAAGTGGTATGTGTAAGCTGTTGAAGAAGTTTCCAAGACATTGATCTAGAAAAAGAGTTAAGTGTGTGTGTGTGGGGGGGGGGAGCTTTCAGAAAGATCTTCCATTAACATACCAACCCTAAATTAATTTCTTATTATTGATTAAAGCACATTGAAAAGTACTAAAGCAGGATAGAATTATTTAGCACATTAGAGGTATGAAAGAATTCTGAGACAAACAAGAGAGTAAAAGCCACTCTTGTTTGGTAAAAATTATATTTGACATATAAGTAAAAGTGTTTTAAATCAAGGCTGACTAACTTTGCCGTTAAGAAAAAGTTCCATTTATTTTGACATTTAAGGAATTCTGCATCAAATATATGAGAAAGATGGATTCATCTTTGTGAACTCAGTAAAGATAGTAACTCAGGAGAGTGAGGCTTTAGACTGTAGAGATCTGCTCTTGTGCCTGACAATAGGTTGCTTTATGATCTGTGGCTGGTGGTTATTAATGCCTTCTTGTCTTGTATTTAATCACCAATAAAATACATAATTATTGTTTTGTTTATGGTATTTTATAAATAGTCACCCTTACTACAATACATTGAGATTATATTTTCAACTCACATCTTGGCATTCCTCTCCAAGATTTAGAAGGTGAGATGATGGCTAATATTCTCCTTTAAATACAAACTACATAAAGGGTTTGCTATGTGAGTCACTATGGCCATTCTGTGAAGGTTCTGCTTTGCATTTCTTAAAGAAAATTTAAATTATGATTGTTAGCACTAGTCTCCTCTCTTTTACTCTTCAATCTCTAGGCAAATTATACCTTCCAATAGAATGACTGTCTGCTAAACAAGTTAAATTTCTATATAAATCTCTAGGGTTTATTCTACCTTATAGTGTACAGAGGCTGGTGATTTAATGTTCCTTATTCCCCTTGGCTCACTTGTAGTTCAGGAGGGGCAACCTTTGTCCTATGTGGTTCTAGCCTTTTCCAAAGCTGATTAGAAAGTGCTGTGGGTTAGCAAGCATTCTGTCACTGTGTTACTGTAACAAAATCCCCAAGATACTCATCTTTTAAAGAGAGGGGGGTTGTTTCAGTCTACAGCCTTGGAGGTTCCTGGCTGTGATTGGTTGGCTTCATTTGCTTTGGGCCTGTAGCAAGGCAGCAGATAATGGTGGAGCATGTGGCAGGCCTAAACCATTCACCTCCTGGATGGATCTGGACCTGGTGGTTGGACCTAGACCATTCACCTTGTGGATCTAAAGGCCAGTGCAGAGGAGATGAATAGAGAGAAGCCATGTGACTTCAAGGCCTTGCGTGGTATGGTCTGTCCTTTCCTTTCACTTCCCGATCTGTGACAACTCTTAGGCTTCTTGGAGGGGACTCACATTTGTTTAAATTCTGTAAATATACCTTGTTTGAGACATTTTTGTTTGTTTCATGTATCCTTTTTCTCTCTGTGCCTAATCTCTTCACGCCATTCAACCTTGATTCATTTCTCTGGGATTCATAAACATTTTATTTCCTCTCTTCCCCTGTAATTTGCTTTTAAAATCTTGTTTGTTGTCAGATTGAGAAATGTTGGCCATGACAGGAAACCAAAAGGAAAGCAGAGGGAAAAAATGATCATGTTATTTTAATCAAAGTTAAACTGAAATATGTTCACATTTTTTAAATTAGGAAAAGTATGTCAGTCAGGGCTCATCCTCTCTTACCCTCCCTCTGCCCCCCTCTCCATATATATATATATATATATATATATATATATATATCTTACACACACACACTATATATATACATATACGTATGTATACATACATACATGATCAATAAACAGTTCTTCTTGTATTTTTTTTTTTTTGCTTATAGTAACCATCCCAGGACCTTTGTAAATACATTATTTTTCTGGTCAATATATAAAATGAAAGATGTATTCCCTACAAAATAAGATTGTGTAGAGCAGTGCAGCTTTTCATTAGAATTGATTGTTCTCTAACTTTTGAAATCATGATCACTTTGAACATGAATTTGCCTTTAAGACAGGAATTAACTTCCTCCCAAAATTAAATGGCCAGAATAGAATTTTCTCCCGAGGAAATATCTAGTCTCAAAGAAGTATGATTTCAATTAATTCAGCATGTTGATAGTTATTAATGTTTATTACAAATATTAGCTTTATGGAAAATTTTGTTGTTTGAGCAAACATTTACTTATTCTAAGGACTGTCAATATTAAAAGCATTTAAATATTTTAGTAGTTTTGTAGCCTAGTAAATACAAAATGTTAACTTTTTCTTTAAAGACCTGAATCTTCTTAGTATGATAATACTAAGAATGATAATAGTGCTGCTAAGTCTTGTTTTGTCCCCCAAAGTTCATGAATTTGAAACCTGATCCCTGGAAGGCAGGTGCTCTAGCTCTCCCGTGAACTGCTTAATGTCATGACCATGGCAGAAGGGGATTTGTGTTTGTACAGTAGGTTTTCTATTCCATCAGTGGGTTTCTCAGAGAATCAAGTTTTGGGCCCCTTCTGACCTCCTTTTCCCTTCTGCCACTCCATGGAACCATCACCCGATGTTGACACCTTGCTCCTGAATTTCCTAACCTCCAGACTCTCTGAAGTACATTTCTACTCTTTATAAATTACTCTTATAAATTCTGTCTAAACAACATAAAATAGACCAAAACAAGTACTTAACATAAAACTTCTGTATGTATATCCAATTGTAGCAAGTATACTCATCAAAAGGAAAGAATTTTCAATCCATGCTTCAGTGTTTCTGCAATAATTTCAGAGTGATTATATAATTATGATATTAATTCCTTCAGTCAGGCCATTTGGTGGAGGAATATAGGAACAAATGACTCCTGGAAAATTAAGAGATATAAATAGGCAGTATTAACTCTGTGACTTTTTCTTGTCAAGAATTTCTTGGTGCCTACATTGATGATGAGAATATGCACCTCAGTTGTTCTGAATTCAGATTTCAGTTACATCAAAGCATAGACAGACCTTATTCGTAGCCAAAATTTCTTTTGTCTTTCTTTTGTTGTTTTGTTTGTTTATTATAGTAAATAAAACTCAAATCTCGTTCTTTCACATGGAAGCCCTTTAAAAGTAAGAAACATGAGATAAATGTTAAATATTTTCATTGGGCTATAAAAGTGAGAGAAGACATGATTTGCTTGTATGTCATAAACCATGTGGAGCAGAGCTCTCTGCAGAGCCAGGTGATGGTAAAGGCTGCAGGAACACAGGTCAGAGAGCCACTCTTTGAAAAGGTGGCCATTTGCAGTTTAACCATTGGGTGATCTTGTTGGGGGGTCGTGGCCCCCTGGCCCTCTGCGGGTAGCCCATGTCTCACTGGCCAGCAGGAGAAAGAGCTCCATGGGGAGAGGTGAAGCATAAGGTTAGACAGACACACACAACCGGGAGAAACGTAGGGCAAATCTCACTTTATTTGAGTACCCAAAGCCCTTTTATAACCCAAGGCTGCATTGTCCCTCCTATTCCTCTTAAGCAATAAGATTCAAACCTTTTGGCAGGAACCAATCAGCAGAGTACAGCAGAGCAAAGTACACCTCCCTAGGGTGCATTGTGTTATAGCCAATCCTCAGGGTAGTTGGTTACATCACCAGTAAAGTGAAACCTAACAAGCAGGAACAAAGCATACCAGCTACATGGAACTCAGGAAGCAGGAACAAAGCATATTCTAAAACTTAGCTTAAGGTTGCTCAGTCAGGCTGGGGCCCAACATGATCTAGTGAGCTCCTTTTCTGTTTTGTATCTGCACATTCCCTGATTATGAGGTAGAGAAACCAGATGATTGATGCCAAGTGGCTGGAATTTAACTTCAGGGGATTCTCAGTGTAGTTGCTAATAGATCCGCATTGATATGAGCTTTGACCAGCATTTCTAAAATAATTATCCCACCTAAGAGCACATTTCTGAAGACCAAGCCTCATACATTCCAAAGAGATAGAAGCAGTTGGAGGCTTTTCCTTTTCACTTGTATTCATAGCCAAAATGGTCATTATAATAAAGCACTCAGATGCTCTCCTAGCTCCTGGTGCATCCTGTCTATAAGCACAGACCTTTATGACGTGTCTATTCACCATTGTACAATCTACCAGACTTCTAGAGCTGGGCACTTACAGAGTTCATTTATGTCATATAGAAAATGTTTAATGTACATTATAGAATGGACCCACCTGGTAATCCACCCCTCCCCAGAGAGTGCTGGTGACCATAGAATAGAGGTAGGTCTACTGAACCCCAGTTAGCCCAGTTCAGGTACGACAGGCACCTAAAGGCCAATAGTGAGCTGTGTGATTGGGCACATGCCTATAATCCTAGCATTTGGGAGGCTGAGCCAGGAGGATTATGAGTTTGAGTTTGAGGTCAGTTTAGACTATATAGTGAAGTCTCATCTCCAATACCCCAAAACAAATTTAAATAATAATAATAATGAAAGCTTAAATATCCTCATTGAGAGAGATCACCCAGGAAAGAAATTTCTAGATTGGATGAGAGATTTTAAGATGATTGTTTTAATTTCTTTATTGATACTAAAATAATTTAAATAGTCATACTTTCAGAGACAAAGTTCTTTTTCTCACTGAAGGAGAGAAATACATTTACTTTGCCTGTTTAAATCGAAAGCTGTGGGCTTGCCAGAGGACAAGCCTAGAATTCCCCCACAGCAATAAATATTGCTGTGCATTAAAGAACAAAGCATTTCTTTTCTCAAAGCCACTCTTTATAAATAGAAAGCAGATGCAGTAACATTAGGGTGAGCTATAACCCTAAGAGGAGCTCAGCTGGGCGCTTCACAACGTGGGGATGCAGAGATTAAGCCAGAAAGGGGCTAATGTGGTCTGAGAGCTTTTCTTTAACAAGAGGTATTCACACCAGTCTGTAGCCTCTGTTTGCGTGATGCACATCTAAAAACGAATATTTACGTTCCCAATAGAAGGCACATTGTCTTCCTGTGACTTACATTGCCTCTGTCACCCTCGTTCAGATGCTGCAGTTTGTTCCCAGGCTCTGACAAGGACTGCTTTAAAACGGCTGTGAACTGAATGTACTTTTTGGTAAGTAACTGATGCAATGCAAATGAGCACCCCAAATATTCCTCCCTGAGCAGAATTCAAGCGGTGTAGGCTGCCTGGAGTACTGATTTGCATGTCAATCCCCGGGGTCTTCCTACTCAAAGTTACATCACTGGGTGGCTAGATCATACTTAGTTTGGAAGTTAAAGAACATGATTCTAGCATGGGTGCCTCTTCCTCAGCTTGGGTTACATCCCTTGTTACCTGTTACCTTTTTATCCTTCTATAGGCATCATTCCTGATAAGCAGTAAAGCTTTTTCTGTTTTCTTGGGACACTGTTCTAATCTTTCTATTATTTAACTGTCCATTACATTTTCAGAGTGCATGAAAAGCCCTAGGAGATTTCAGATACATGTGAAGGTGAGCTTCTTATCCTATGTCCAATATTGATTGGTTTCCAGTCAGATCATTAAAAATGAGGCACAAGTGAAGACGGCTTCTACTGTTGTTGTTATTATCACAAATCTTCCTACCAGAAAAGATTTTAAGGGCTTATTTCATGCTTATTTCATCTCCACTGTTTTTATTTGAAGTAGTTTCTGGCATATGTTTTAACTGTGCCTTTTGTAACTGTTTCAACTAAGTGTTTATAATAGGTCCTATTAGTTATTGGGCGGGAATCATCATCTAATAAAAGTTCAATAATGCACTGCTATGTTCTTTTGGCATGATTTTTCTTTTTCATTTGGAGAAAAGAATTGGGTTTCTGGCAACTTCAACCTGCCTATTTTCTTGGTAATAGGTTATAAACTGTAGATCTGAGAAGTGAGTTCATTATTTGAACTGATCTTTCTTGGTGAAGACCAGAAACCCTGTCCCAAAGCTGGTTGTACTTTGAATAAAACTCCAGAATAAAACAGATGTTTGTACCCAAGAAAAGGCTCAAAATGTCTATGGTTAGCTTATTCATATGTTTCAAAAGTATAACATTGGAGATGAGTTCATTCTAAGAATAATGTAACTGACAAGGAAATTTAGTTGTTTCTGTGGCATGTAAGACAAGATAATACATTCAATCTAAAACCATTTTAGTTAAAATATCTATTAACATAATGATTAAGCTCATTTTCAAAGAGTATCTTGAACACTGCATCTAATTTATAAGATTAAATGCATATAATAATTTCAGAGACAAAACCTTGAGTGGTATAATAATCCTGACATACCATGACTGTACCAAGAGTATGTGAAGAATGTATCAGAAATGTCAAATACAGAGTCAGTTTGCCTGGTGTAGGTTCTTATCCATCTGTGTTAGCAAAATGCATAGGCAAGTGCTATACATCTTCCATGAAACTCACAGGACTCAAAGATGCTAGATTCAAACTTGAAACAGTTGGGAACCACTTAGTGTTTTCAAAATTAGCTGAAATTATGATTGATAACATGATGCTTATGCTATGATTATTTATATATATATTTATTTACTTGACAAAGAGGCAGATGGAGAGAGAGAAAGAGAGAGAGAAAGAGAGAGAGAGAGAGAAATTCATCACACCAGAGTCTCTAGCAAACAAGCTCCAGATGCATGTACCACCTTGTGCATCTGGCTTTACGTGGGTATTGGGGAATCAACAGCAGCAGGTCCTTAGGCTTTGCAAGCAAGCACCTTAACCATCATCTGAGTCATCTCTCCAGCACTGTTATTGTTTAATAACAGGGAAAGCAGAAAAAAACCCTCTTCAATAGATTCATACCAAATATTGAAAGCCACATGAATCTCCCAATAGAAAGACATAAGAATCTCCCACACAGCATATTAGTTACTGAAACATTTATACTCACACATTTTCACTCACAAATTTTAAATAGGGACACTTGAGCATGACTTGTAATGTAATAGATTTTCCTGTGCAACTCATCAGTAGTGTTCAAATAAGCATACTTATTGATACATTTCTCTGTTTGCACACAAAAGGGCACATTCTTTGGAGGTTTCCAAAGAGTTCTGGGAAATTTCAAATTTACTTTCCAGGTGCAAGAAAGGAATTTTGGAAGGACAGATATCAAAAACTATTATTATGGTACCTATCTTTTACCTAGCTGTTTAGGGTGGTGTCTTATCTATCTATTCAAGCTGAACTGCCTGTTAATCGGACATGAGAGTAAAAACTAACAAAGTATACATAGAGATGTGTTGGTTGTGTCTTTTTACTTATTTACTCATGTGCATTATGTATCAATTTGACTGGTTTAGAGGATACCCAGAGTTGGTAAAATGTAATTTCTGGGTGTCTTTGTGAGGGTGTTTCTAGAAGAGATTAGCATTTGCATAGGTACACTGAGTATACACTGAGTATGATGGGCATCCATCATTCAGTCTATTGAATGCCTTAATAGATCAAAAACAAGGAGGAAAGACCAGTTTGCTACCTGCTTGAGTTAGAACACCCATCGTGCTTGCTTCTTGACCTTCAGACTTGGTTTGGTAATGGGACTTACTTCATTGACTCCCCTGGTTCTTGGGTTTTGGGGCTGGAACCACATAACCAGTGTTCTAGGACCTTCAGCTTGCAGACAACAGATGTGAAATTTCTTAGCCACCAAAATTATCAGAGCCAATCTTTCATAATAAATCTATTTTTATATATTTATATATTTTCTTTTGTTTTTGGTTTATCTGGAGAACTCTGATGAATAGGAGGCAACATGACTGGAAAACTCTTAGCTTTTTTTCCTGAAGAAATCTTTAATTAAATAATAGACATAATTACTCTGTATGACACAGGGCCTTTTCCACCTAGGCAGATTACCTGGATGGTAAACATACTTTTAGAATTGCTAATAGTCACCTAGCCTGTAACCCAAGAAAACTTGGGAATTTTAAGCCAATAAAAAAAAAACCAAAAGAACCTAAAGGCTATTTTTTGAAAAATGATATAATTAAACCTATGAAATCATAGCCAGGCCTAATCTCCACAAATTTTATATATCTATTTTTGTCCTTTTTAAATTTAGTTTTTGAAGTGGCAACATTAATACATATGTAGATTTTCTCTATACCCTTCAAAAGTCAGATTAAAAATACAAGCTTAAAACTATGCTTAGTAATTTTTTAAAAATATTTTATTTATTCATTTTCAAGCAGAGAGAGAGAGAGAGAGAGAGAGAGAGAGAGAGAGCGAGAGAGAGAGCACCAGGGCCACCACCTTGTGGGTCTGGCCCATGTGGGACCTGGGGAATTGAACCCGGGGCCTCAGGCACTGGAGGCAAGTGCCTTAACCGCTGAGCCATCTCTCCAGCCCTATGCTTAGTAATTAATGTTTCTGTATTCCACCTTACTTAGAAATGATTTAAGTAGCTACTGAATTAATTTTTGATTTTTCCATCAATTTTATCAGCCCAGATTTTAAGTTACCTAAACATCTTGGAAAATATTAAACCAACATATTGCAAGATATACATGCTGCTGAAATAATGTTTGTTGGAATAATTATTTAATTTAGTTAAACACAAATTAGTCTTTTTTACAGTCTTAAACATTTGGTAGAGGTAATGTTCACTTTTTCTGTCAGTGAAACTGTAGACATTTAGGGACAGTACACCTAAGTAGAATAAAAATGTAGTCTTCTATGATAATTAGTGTTAACTCAGAGAAGACATAATTTGTTTGTTTGTATTAAACAACAATAATAAATTAGTCTCATTTGCAAAGTCTTGCCTCATTATATAACTTAAATTCCTAAAACATAAGTTTTGTTTCATTTAAAATCCCTTTTTTTAGTACATGGAAATTATAGGAAGTTCAATTTCCTTCATATCTTGGAATTTTAGGAAGATTAAATATATAAACACTTATCTTTGTAAATCTGTCAGAATAGAGATACTTCAAGAAACTTTATTATATAATTTTTTGGAGATTTTATACATCTGTACAATAGTATTTGAAGGCCTTTCTGCATTATAGATATAAACATACAGAGAACAGATAAACATATTCATATGTTTGAAAAAATACTTATATCCTAAAATTTTAAATTTCAGTCATGAATCAAACAGGAATGCAGAAATACGAACTTCACCAGTATGTTATCTTTTCATTGTGTATGAAATTCTTAATTGACTTGAGTTTCTCATCAACATAGACAAATAGACAAAGAAATGTATCCAATTTGTTTCCTCCTTTAATGAAGGTCAATAAAGTGAACCCTATGGACCTAATAAAGGGCTTAAGAATTTTTTTTTGGAGGGGGTTGGGGTGGGTGAGAGATGTCTCAGCAGTTAAGGCACTTCCCTGCAAAGCCTAACAAGGTGGGTTTGATTCCCCTGTCCTCACATAAAGCCAGATGCACAAAGTGGTACATGCATCTGGAGTTGGTCTGCAAAGGCTAGAGGCTCTGGTGTGCCCATTCTCTCCTCTATCTCTTCTTGCAAATAAATAAATAATTTAAAATGGTGTTTTTTTTTTAAGGTTGTGAATAGAAGAAGTGAGCATCTAATAGAGATACTCTATGGCCCACAAATCCTAAAATATTTACTATTTGCCCTTTCATCCAAAATGTTTGCCTGCCCATGAGACTCAGAATTTTTGTCTCAGGAGAATATGGATTCTTGCCTTACACAATCACCAGCAGAAAGGGTGTTCAGTGTTTGAGGCTAAAATATGTCCTGAGGTCTATATCAAAAACACAGGTTTAGGGCTGGAGAGATGGCTCAGCAGTTAAGGCGCTTGTCTGCAAAGCCTAATGACCCAAGTTTGATTCCCCAGTACCCACGTAAAGCCAGATGCACAAAGTGGTGCATGCATCATGCATCTGGAGTTCATTTGCAGTGGCTAGAGGCCCTGGCACACCCATTCTCTCTCTCTCTCTCTCTCTCTCTCTCTCTCTCTCTCTCTCTCTCTCTCTCTCTCTCCTTAAAAATAAATAAATACGTAATAAATGAAATACTTAAAAATAAACTCTAAAAAAAATCAGTTTAGAAAACCAGAGCTTTTCATCTTCAGTAACTTAAAGAGTGGGGGAAAGGACTCTTGCAACAAGAGAGAATTGGCTCCACAATGGCTCATTAGTAGAAGACTAGTCACTTCCCTCAGCCTTTTCTGGGAAACAAGACCATGGGCTCCTGCTAGGTGAGGGCAGGCAGCCTGTGCTTGGAGGAGGTCAGCGACTTACAGGAGCAGAAACCTGGTGACCACAAGAAACACATTCCCTCCCAATCCTACGAAGACAACCGTGTGCCACTGGACTGGCCCCTGTACCATGTCTGAGCTGAGGGCTCAGGTGATCCTTTCTGGAAGTGAAGTGCTTCTCCAGCAGCCTAGAATGACCTGCAATCACCCACAGAATGTGGTTTTGGATACTTCGCAGATATTTATTTCAACTGTCCCAGGGTTCACAGCCCCTTTTCATGTAGTGGCCCGAGATGCCCACTTTAGAAATGGTGGTAGAGTTATATCAGGTTTAGCCCAGAAAGATGGCGATGGTACAGATGCCTAATGTCTGGGTAAGTCTGAACAAAAGTGATACTTTCTCTTGTTTCACTTTGAGGAAATGAGGATATGACCTTCTGAGATCGTCACAGAGATTAAATGAAGTAAAGAAATTCTCAGGACAGGGTCAAGAATACAATCAATGTTTATTAAGTGCTAGCTGGTAATGCTATTAAAAATGACTTAAAATACTTATTTATTTAGAACCTCTTGCTGCTGCAAAGGAACTCCAGATGCAAGAGACACTTTGTGCATCTGACTTTATGTGGGTACTGAGGAATCAAGCCCAGATTAATGTTGTGCCAGGTATTGGGTTCCCCAAAGATCACTCAGGAATCAAAGCGATGTAATCACATGGTGGCCTTTATTCTAGGCTCCAGCCAGGTCTCTCAACCTCTTTTGACATAGTGGATCAGAGAGGAGAGCCCTGAGTCCAGAATTAGCAGGATTTTTATAGAAATTACAACAAGGATAGGGGGGTTCTAACTTGGCAATTACATGATTGGTTGACATTTAGCAATGGCTTAGCAAGCATAAAAAATGTATTTTGGCTATATGCATTGAGCTGATACCACAACATCTTGACCACACACATTTTGTGCCAGCTGTTATGGTTTCTAGAAGCAGACGTGGCATTTAGCAGCTGAGATCAGCACAAAGAAATGGGTACAAGGGCAAAATTCAAAACTGAGTATGAGACAACTGAGTAGTTTTAAAGTCTCCAAACAGCATACATGAGTCAAAATAACTTTTCAGAACACAAGCAATTTCCCAAAACCTGCTTATCAATTATTCCTGCACTTGGGTTGCCCTGCTCATTGTCCAGGGTGACACTCTAACCTAGAATAAACTATTTCTGCCTTCTCTTCAAGGACTCCTTTCTGCAAGGTTTATTTTAAAATGGCTGTGCTTGTGCTAACAACATATTATATTTTATTGGGGTCTCACAGTTAACAGGCTTTGTAAGCAAGTGTCGTTAACCACTGAGCCATTTCCCCAACCCTTAATTGGGGCAGTAAACAGGACCAGTGTTGAAACTGACACTTCACTGATACTAGGGAAACTGCCTTGGTCTTGGTCTATTCTGTGATTCAGGAGCAGAATTTCTGAATCTGAGTTTTTAAAAATTTTTTTTCTTTATTGTCCATAATGAGTTACATTATTTAGTGGGCCAACAATGAGTTGTTATCCCCAACTCCCCAATGCCCCCTCCTCCTCCCTAATCAGCTGGATATCCGATCTTGCTATGTAGCCCGGGCTGGCCTTGAATTTACAATCCTCCTACCTCAGCCTCCTGAATACTGGGATTATAGGTGTGTGCAACCATACCTGACTGGACCTAGTAATTTCTAATGAATAGAAATTTATTGGCTTGGTGTTGTGAAAGCCAATATCAAGATGCCCCATTTGGAATGATTCTTGTTGCAGAAGCATCATAGAAGAAAGAGAGGTCAGAATCTGCCCTTTTATATCAGGATTAATCCCTCTGAGCCCTTGCAGCCTATCCACTATTTAAAGGCCCATCTCCTATTACTGTTAAAACAGCAAGTACATGCTTCCATGAATTTTGAGGAAATAAATACTGAAGACAAAGACGATGCCTCTGTCATTATGGTCAATACTCAGTCACTCAGCCCACATGAATTCTGTGAAAAGTCATACGCTTGGTAGAGGAGATCATAGTGATATTAGTTACAATCCCTGTACTGAATTGAGTAGAGCAAAAATATGTCTAAAAAAGTACATAAGATGTAGTAAAAATCAGTATAAAATAAGTTCCATAATTAAGTAATATTAAGAACTCCTTCAGGCAAATTCCCTAGTACTTACTTTTTAATTTAGCTTGGCTCCTAAAAAAATTGTGTTTTCTTTGCTAAAGAAAATTCTATTTTATATCTTTGGTGGTTTTATTGGGTGATCTTTTATGACCTTTACTTAATCAGCCTCCCAAGAGAGGATGGTCCATGGATTAGACTATTCTTGTCATAATGTATATAGATTGTGTTACATTGAGCATCTGTAAGAATTAAAAAAAAAACACTTCTTGGTTTTTTTTTTTTTTTTTTTGGCAGGGTGTAGGTTCTCAGTTTAGCTCAGGGTGACCTAGAACTCACTCTGTAACCCATGCTGGACTTAAATTCACAGTAATCCTCCCACCTCAGCAAATAGCAACATTTTTTCCCTATTTGGTGACAGCTTATTATTTCCAAACCCAAATTATGAGAAGTCATGTAAGATTCTTAAGAGCATGATTGAAAGTTGATGTTTAAATGATTCACAGTGACTTGCACTTTATGTAAGCACATCATTATGTGTTATAATCTAGGATGAAAATTCTATTTTTATGGAAAATAACATGATCCATAGCTGTTTATCTATGACCAATGTTTCATACAAACTACTTGGTGTGTGGGTTTGCAAACACCATCTTGCCTAGAAAAATTCTTTTCCTTGTAGGAAAATAAAAAGTTTCTTTCACCTTTATTTATAATTTGATTCTTTTCCTCTCTAAAAAGTTGTGCTTTTCAAATTTTCCCTTTGAACTGGTTATACAATTTGCATGTGGTTAGAAAATACAGTTATTTTGACACTTATTTCAATGGTAAGCCAGGCTCTTCTTTTCAGAACTATTGTAATAGGTACCAAGACAGAAATCAAACTCAACTCCAAATGTAGTAAAGACAGGTAGGGAATTCATAACTCATAAACAAAATGTTCAGTGAGTGGAGAATACTTAGAGAAGACATCAAGGGTAGGGGAAAGTTTTGCTGAATCCATGTAACAGGATTCTTGCTGAAAGCAGGCTGTGGTGATCAGTGATCCAGGGCGAATGTCTCCAAACCGCCTTAGCAGGATTCTTCTTACCACTGGGCTATGTAGGTCTGATCAGCGTGCGAATAAAGCATGAGGCCTAGTCTGGAAGACAGCTTAGAACAGTGTTACTCAGATTTGCTCAAGGAGAAAGTCTGTCACCTTGTTCCCTCATAATATGTAAAAAAAAAAATTGGAGGGTTGTTGAGATGGTCCAGTGGTTAAAGGCACTTACTTGCAAAGCTTGACTGCCTGGGTTTGAATCTCCTGTACCCATGTCAAACTAGATGCACAAAGTGGTATGTGCATCTGGAGATTGTTTGCAGTGGCAGGAAGCCCTAGAGTGACCATTCTCTCTCTCTCTCTCTCTCTCTCTCTCTCTCTCTCTCTCTCTCTCTCAATTTTAAATACATAAAAAATTAAAAAAAATTTCTTGAGGAAAGGTCTCACCTGGAACTGACTAGCCCATAGCAGTTCTCCCTCAGCCTCTGGAGTGCTGGAATTAAAGGTGTGAGCCACCACAACCTGGATTATATTAAAATATTTATTCATATTCTTATATATATGGAAGATATAGCTTATTTTGTGTCATAGTCAGCCACACACCACTGTGATGAATCTCCAAACCAGGCAGAGTTAATGGGAGGAAAGGATTTATTGAAGCTACAGATCTAGGGGGAGTTCTGTAATGGGGAAGAGGCTGGCCCCCTTTCACAAGTCCAAGCAAAAAGAAGCCATCACCACACACACACACACACACACACACACACACACACACACACACACACACACACCAGCATACAAGGGGGGGTGAGAGAGATTTTGAGAGTTTCTTTCCCTGGAGCTTCCTTACATCCTATCCCCATACTGAGAGGGATGACCACTGGTGTGGGGGCTGAGAGAGGGCTTACTCTGGAGGAGGAGCCTCCTCCTTTAGGTAATCCTTCCTGTAAGCAACCTCAGAGACCCACCTAAGATTACTAAACAGGTCAAGTTGACAACAAAACTCAACCATCACATTTTGCTTCTGCAAATTACCTTTTAACACAGATCAAGCATTTACTTGTAGAGTTTTTCAAACACATCTAGGATCTATATTGACTAAATTATCTTTTTAATAGCCCCAAATTCTCAGCAATATGAAGAATGGCTACTTGGTTATTATATCAAAATATTAAGATGTCTAAGGAATCTATTTTATAAACAATAAAGTGGCAAGGGAGCAAGCATATCATTTTTTCATTGTGTGGTCATCAAATTTAATAAAATTAATTTTAATCAAAAGAAGAAACTAAAAAGAGAAGGTACTATGTGTAACCTACGGATGGAACTGACATTTGCATAAAATGAACATCTCAGGAAACAGGCATAGTAAAATGTTGATTATACTATTTCCATTTGGTAAGAAAATAGTTACCATGGGAATAGTGAGCATATATAGTATTTCACTTCCACATTAAAGCAGCTTTTAAAAGGAACACATTTAGTGAACATTTGTTCTTGACATAGTTTGAAAGAGGAAATGGATCATAAGAAATATGGCATTTTAGTTTAGAGTCATGTATTAGTACAACTCTTACAGATTTTTTTTCATTTCATAATAAAATAATTTGAATAAATCTGCCCTGTTTTAGGGATTTTTTTACAACCTCTACATATTATGTGGTATTACTACTGAACTAGGTACATATTATATGAACAATTTCTTTCATGCGGTGTGTGTGTGTGTGTGTGTGTGTGTGTGTGTGTGTGTGTGTGTGTGTGTCTGTGCTATGTAGCCCAGGCTGGGTATGAACTTGAGATCCCCCTCCTTCAGTTTCCCAAGCGCTGGGACTATAGGCACATGCCACCACACCCAGTTCTCTTTTCTTCTGAATGTAGGTTTTATAGTATCAGATCTTTGAAAGGTGGCTTTCCATTGTATGTTTGGTACATTCACATTGTTCAATCTGTTAAAAACTGTTTGATGAAGATGTTGGCTCCTAATCAGAAGACAGAAAACGTGAGGCAGAATAAAAGGAGATTTGGTTTTCTAGAAGTTTCCCACACTCAGGATTCTTTGTCTCAAGGGCTCAGTTACTCATTGCCTATTTGCACCTGCCCCTGGGGCATGCGGGGTCATGGGTTTTAGGATTGGCCTGGCTGAAGCAAGTCTCTGCCTCTCCTGCTGCTTGGACTCATCTCTCCCACTCAGCTTTGCTTTTCCACCAGTCAGCAGCACGTAGTTGTTCGTCCTCCTCCAGGTCTCTTTTATGTTGGGTCCAAAAGCAATCACTCATCTCAGCCAGGGAACATATTGATCCAGGGTAAGTAAGTAACTATTAATTTTATGGTTTGGGCTCTAATGTACCTTTGGGGATAAGGATGAATTGTTTAAGGCATGGCTTCTCTGTTGTTCTGTAGATCTGCAGAGAAGTGTTTAAATATTTACAAGCAAATGCAAAGCCAAGAGGCCCACAGCAGAGTGGTGTGGTGGAAAGAGAACCACGTGAGAAACCAGCATCACACACCACCTGGTTCCAGCTGTGCCACCAATGAGCTATGGGACTTGATAAATGTCAAAGAAAGCCCAGAGGCTCCACTGCTCAACAAAGATCATATTCAGGACTACGGTGAGAAGGGGAAAGAGACCTCTGTAAGAACTGGCCTTACTGCAAATCAAGCCAAGTGGGAATTAGCAACTGAAAAGTGGATTATGGGCAGACCATTACTAAGAAGAAGTAGCTAGAAAAAAAAGGAGGGGGGATTCCAGCTTCATTGAGATCATAGGAGGCGAATGAGAGGAGGCAGGCTGATGGGACCTCGCCATGTGACGTTGGAGAAGGAGCCTGCTCAGTTATTGAGGGTGATGGAGTAGGAGAGGCGCGGAGGGGGTACACCTTGCTAAACTGATTTAGCAGAATTCTCTGTTAAAATTGTACTTTAGTCCACAGATGTGCTTGGGAGAAACTCCAGGAACCTGGACAAAGTTTCATCAATAAATCTATGTCCATAAAACACCCCCATTGCTTTCACAAATTAAGAATGCTAGAAGCTTCCTTTGGCACATTTCTTTATTTTCAACTTTTTTATTGATACCTTCCTCACATATAGACAATATATCATGATCAAAGTCCCCTCCCCCTGCCATTTCTTTTCCCTCTCCTGAATTCACCCTCCACTGGATCCCTTCTTGTTTTCAAGAAGTCTCTCTTCAATTTTGATGCCATCATTTTTTCTCTCCTATTATGCGGGTCTTACGTAGGTAGCGTCAGCCACTGTGAGGCCACTTTGACACATTTCCTGATGAACTTTGAGAAGGTTCCAGAAACCAGAATAGAAAAAGACTTTCACAACACAAGCCAAAGTCTTTGCCATCCAATATTTCTAATATTTACTTCTGATTATGCATTCCATAAAAGGAATTAACACAGTCGGACTTGCAGATCATGTTTTCATAGTTCAGAATAAAGGAGAATGAAATAACGTACCTCCCAGACGCATCTTGAAAAGGCGCTTTTTTCATCTATGTATAAACTCTTTTATTACAGGTAATATTGGTCCATATACTACACAATGTCAACAATACACATTTTATCTTTCAAACTTGTCATTTAAACAACAAAAGACCGGAAATAAAATTTGAGTCAACTGATTATTTTTCAAAATACTGAGTAGGTGACTTTTAAATCTTTGCTCCACTTGAGTTACTATTATGTTTCCCTGCCCTAGTAACTATCTTTTCAAAACTTTTATTATTTATTTTTTTATTATTTATTTGCAAGGAGAGAGAGGAGAGAGGGAGAGGGAGAGGGAGAGAGAGAGAGAGAGAGAGAGAGAGAGAATATGAATGAGCATCTTGGGGCCTCTTGCCACTACAAATGAACCCCAAGTGCATGTGCCAGGTTGTGCATCTGCCTTTACTTGGGAATTGAACTCAGGCCATCAGGCTTTGCAAACAAGTATCTTAAAATGCTAAGCCAACAATCCAGCCCCTAGTAATTATCTCTTTACTGGGTCTCCTCTTCCCTACAACAATGTCCCCTTTAACTCACAAGTCACCCAAGTCCCAGCCCTGTTAGGTATTCGACTGTTATTTCTCAACGCATTCACTATGAACGTCAGCATTTCTCCCTCTATTCTTGACCTTTCCTTCAATAACAGCACAGAATGCCATTACTTACGGAGTTGCACAACAACCAAACCTGGAAGTTGGTGATGACTCACTTGCTCTTCCAGCTCTTTCTGTGTTCTGACTAAGCAACAGTTTCATCGGTTCTCTCCATCCTTATCTGTCAAATGTGTCCCTGTCTCATATTCACTGCCTCAGCCGAGACCATCATTGCTTTTATTTTATTTCTGTAATAGACTTTGTCAGGGAAACGGTCCCTTCTGTTCTTGCCTTCCTTTTTCCTTTCAGTGAAAGTGCAGATGGATGACCTTGACCCTGGATGCAAGTATGTGCCACCACCCACCTACTACATGATCTTTAGTGATTCCTCTTCAGTGTTTGTGGTCTGTGTCGCCTGTCACATAGGCAGATGACCAGGAATTGAATCTTTAAGCTGTGATTAATTCCTTGAGCCAGCAATCTGAAAAGACAGGGGTTAACATCCCAAAGATCCATTTTGTCTGATCTCTGTTTCTCTCTCTCTCATTAGCAATTTCTAGGGAACAGAACAAAGGTAACTTTCATCGTTCAGTCTTATCCTTCCAGCCAGGTGGGTCATCAAAGTTTAGTCTTGTCCTTCTGGCTAGCTGGCTTGGAGATGGTTCATAAGCCTCTGGAGGAGGGAAAGGAGTCCTCTTTCCTCATTAGAGTTTCTCTGTGTAGCAGGGGAAGGTTCAAGTCCAAGGTTATTGTGTTCTGCTTTCTTCCTGAGCCTCCCTCTGGATGACAGCTAAACTAAAGATGAACTGAGAACAAGCAAGACATTAGCAGTGGATATGTGCTGAGCTGCCTCCAAGTTAGGCTTGCAGGTTTCTCCCTACAAGTTGAAGTACAAATGCACTCCTAGAAGATAGAATATAAAGAGTCCCTACCAGTGTGCTCTTATGAAGGTGAAATGTAAGAACCTCTGCATAGCTGAGTCCTCCAGGCTCTGGCGCACTACCTTGTGAGCCATATGCCTGTCCTTTCTGGCCTTACACTTCGTTTCACTCCCATGATTCCAGGCAGATCTCCCACATACAACCCACACAGTTAGGTAGTTTAGGTCTTGGTGGATGAAAGTTGGGCCTGCCTGTCATTCTCCACTCATGTGCTCCATCTTTTAGGGTCTTCTCTGACGGCTCCACCTCAAGTCCTCAGCCTACTTCATGCCCTAGAATGCTGTGCTCTGGCTTATGGAATCACTGTTCCTGACTGGGAGCAGACACAGGATGTGGGAAAACCTTAGGGAGGAAGTAAGCTAGAGTTAGCAGCAGTGGCCAGAACCTGAGCTGCTGGTCCCATTTCTGAATTAGTTTTCCTCTTGTTGCTAGAAATTGTTTGGCTATGTTGTTATAGATAACAATGAGTCGAATAATAAATGCGATTTTTTTCTGTCTTTCTCTTAGCTACAAAAAATGACTTGCTTCTTAATTTGGGGAACAAAAAAAATCTGCTAACAAAGGGAGTGGTTGTAAACAATAGAATTAATTATCTCTTCTAGGACTATTATTTGGTGTCTATTTAAGGCTACCAGATTTTATTTTAATTACTCTGTGGTGTGGCTTATTTGCATATATTTTCATATGTGTCTGTAAAGCATTTAAGGGATCTAAGAATACTTCAGTCTATTTCAAATCTTATTTTTTTAAAAATATTTTTTATTTATTCATTTTCAAGCAGAGAGAGAGAGAGAGAGAGAGAGAGAGAGAGAGAGAGAGAGGAGAGAGAGAAAGAGACAGTGAATGCATCAGGGCCACCACCTTGTGGGTCTGGCTTATGTGGTTCCTAGGGAATTGAACCCAGGGCCTCAGGCACTGGAGGCAAGTGCCTCAACCTCTGAGCCATCTCTCCAGCCCTCAAATCTTATCTTTAGAGCCCAACATCATGGAAGTTGGAGACCATCTTTAAAATAGCTCATAGAAGGACTTGCAAGATAGCTCAGTTGGTATAGCTTGCCTAGCAAGGATCAAATCTCAAAGTCCTGCGTTTTATTCCCAGCATGCATAACCTGAGTGTGGCAGGAGTTAGAGACAGGAATATCAAAAGTTCAAGGTCATCCCCTACAACATATCCTGCTGGGTTTGAGTCCAATCTGGAGCACATAAAACCAGGGGGAGGGAGAGAGAGAGAGAGAGAGAGAGAGAGAGGAGAGAGAGAGAGAAAACAAGCCAAGGGCAGAAATGTGGGCACAGTTAAAGGTTCTCTCCCTACTGGACAGAGCCTAGAAAAGAGGCTCCTAGGCACCAGGGACTCCATCCAGCCACAGCCTACAGCACACCAAGCACTCCGAGTGGCCCAAACCTCAGGGTCTTGTCTAGTGGGATAGACACATGGACAGAGTTATGTCAGAGCAATAACCGTAGCATTGAGTTAGCTCTTTTCTACCGCTGGAGGCATGAGCTGCCTTTCAGATCTCACTAAGGGACTGTTGTTCCATGTCAATATTTTCTTTCTGAGGCTCAAGTTGGTATTCAAGAGTTTATAAGCAGGAAATGTACATGAGGCTGCAGAAGCACTTCTTAGGGGATCTGAATGCAGTTCTGAAGACTATAATAAAAAGAAGTATCCTGTCAGGATTTCTTAGTGCTAATGTGGTTGAAGGAAGGTTTTTGATGGTGAAGGGACAAGAAGGGACTTTTATGGAATGGGCTTACCTTCTCTATAGAATGAAAGGGGAGGTAGAGGCAGGGTAAGTTGGGTGTCTGAAATGAACAAAAAACTGTCCAAGGTTTACAAATGAGATAATAAATAAATAAATATCAAGTATCCTTCATACGGAGCCCTGTAGGATGCCTCACTCTCCTTTGGCTGTGAGCGATTTATTTATAACTATGGGTTATAGTTATCTCACAATGTATACAGCTCTTACTCATAAACATACATGTAAAAGTGGTCTGTCCACTAGAGAGTCAACTGGTTTTCCCTCTTGCCCCAAAGAGGCCAATTCTCGTCTGTTTGGAACACTTGTTTAGCATTCTTCCAGCCTCCATATGCTCTCCTCATTTTCTCTTGACATTCTTGCTAGTTCTGTCATTGATAAAACCATGAAATCTATCTCTGATAGATCTCTATTTTATATTTATCAGAGAGTCATGAATTCACCTCAGTAATAATAACACATCATCTGTTAGTGTGAACAGAAGAATTTTAAAGGATGATTAGAAATGATCTCACATAAGGATTTTTTAAAAACATGTTAAATTAGAGTAGAAAATAATAGATCTCATTGTGGCATTTTCTTACATAATTTGTCATGGTGATTCTCCCCGCTCACTTGTCACCCGTTTCTCTATTCACACACCCTTCTGCCCTCAGTGGTGTTTCGTGACACATGTGTTCTAGTACCCTTTCTTCCTTCCTTAAAACCTCTTATTTTTCATGGTCTCCTCTGTATCCACAGTTCCTGACCTGGATCCACAGTTCACCTCTCTCTTTCTTTCTCTCTCTCTCTCTCTCTCTCTCTCTCTCTCTCTCTCTCTCTCTCTCTCCCACACCCACATATATATGTAATTGAAAAGCTAGATTTGCATACAAGAAAACATGTGGTATTAATCTTTCTGAATCTGGATTACCTCACTTAATAATTTCCAGATCCATCCATTTTCCTATAAATTCCATAATTTCATCTTTCTTTGTGGCTAATAAAATTCCACTGTGTATATGTAGCACATTTCCATTATCTAGTCATCTGTTGGCGGCCATCTAGATTGATGCTGTTTTCTAGAAGTGTGAATAGAGCCACAATAAACATGGATGAATAAGTGTTTCTGTGGTGGGGTGTAGGGTCCTTATGGTATGTGCCAAGCAATTATATAGCTGGGTCACAGAGTAGCTCCACTTACTTTTTTAACTCTTTAAAATTTTTTTTTATTTATTTGAGAGAGAGAGAGAGAGAGAGAGAGAGAGAGAGAGAGAGAGAGAGAGAGAGAGAGAGAGAAGGTTGTTAGGGCCTCCAGCCACTACAAGCTCCAGACACATGAGCCTTGTGCATCAGGCTTTACGTGGGCACTGGGGAATCGAACTCTGGTCCTTCTGCTTTGCAGGCAAACACCTTAACCACTGAGCCATCTCTTCAGCCCACTTTTTAAACTCTTAATTGAAAACTTCCATGAGGATAGACAATATACCAGGTCATAATCTCCCCCATGACTCCCATTTCTCCCTCTCAAATCCCCTTCCATGGAACTTCTTTTTTCCAATTAGACTCTCTTCTATTTTCAGATCACCTTTTCTCCTCCTATTTTGCAAGTCTTACGTCAGTCACTGTGAGGTCATGAATATCAAGGTTACTTTGTGTCTGGAAGACAGTATGGCACTGGTCCCCTGCCTTTGGCTCTTATATTCTTTCCACCACTTTTTCTGCAATGGTTCCTGAGCCTTGAGGAGATGTCTCACTACAGTGTCACTTCTCAGCATTTTGGTGAGTTTTCAGTTACCCCAGGGGTCACTACCATCTGAAAAGAGAAGGTTCTCTAACCAAAAGTGAGAATAGCATTAACATACGGGCATAAACATAATGTATAGAGGGCAGTTTGATAGGCGTAATAAATCCATGTAGCCAGACAACAGTAGTAGTTTCCCCCATAGGGCTTACGACCTTTCCAGTCATAGGCTTTTGACTAGGCTTTCAGTATCAGTATCAGTATATTCCTTCCCGTGGAGTGGGCCTCCAGTCCAATCAGAGAACAGTTGGTTTCCCCCATTACAGACATGTCACCATTGTACCAGTTGACACTTGCATTTGGCCTGGCTGGGAAAAGTGCTGGTTAAGACCTTCAATGACTTTTTTCCCCCAAAAGGTTACTGTGAGTTCCTGAATGCAATTGCATGTCATGACCAGATGACAGAATTCCACAGCCATCCTTCCCATCCTCCAGCTCTTACAGTCCCCATTCTCTGCAATGTTCCCTGAACATTTAAGCCAGCGATTTTGTAATAGCCTTATTTATGCTTTTTGAAGCAGTGTCTCACCGTAGCCCAGTCTGATTTGACACTCGCTCTGTAGATCAGGCTGGCCTTGCACTTCTGATCATCCTCCTCTTCCAGCCCCATGTGTGCTGGGATTAAAGGCATGAGCCCTTACACCTGGCTTTCATAGCTTTTGTTGTGGTTTAGATATAAAGTGTCACCCCAGAAGGTTTGTGTATTGAAGGCTTAGATCTCAGCAGGGAGAGAAAACCATTGTGTGGTCTATGAGGGCTCTGATGCGAATAGTGGACTAATCCACTGATGGATTCTGAATTTGATGGCATCCCTAAAATGTGGAAACTTTAGGGGAGAGGTCTAGTTGGAAAAGAAAGTCATTGAGGGCATGTCCTTGGGGAGTATATGTTGTCTGAGACCTCACTGTCTGTCTCTTTCTGCTTCCTGGTCACTATAAGGTGAGCTATTCTCCACCACACTCCTGTTGCTATGAGATTCTGTCTCACCACAGGCCTATAGCAATGGAACAAAGTGAGAATGGACCAGAATCTCTAAAACCATGAGCCAATTTTTTTTTCTTTGCTATTATTTCATGTTTAGTCACAGCAATGAAAAATCTGGTTAACTCAGCCTCTATTTCTTCAAAGATTAAATAAAGGATGTTACTGTCCTTGTATTCCTACATTAAAAAAAACAAATATAAGAGATAATTTCCACATCTTGCATCTGCAATAATGATAAAGTTGGATTGCCCCTGCCCTTAAATCCCCACATCTGTGAAATTCCTTAACCTTTTCTATTTCCCTGAAGTCTAGGTATTTGAAGGGCACCGAGCAAGGGTGAGGTCACTTCCTGAGAAAGATCTGTGGTCATTGGTTTCACCTATGAAGTGTCATCCTCATTCCTTAATGGAGAACCAGTCGCCATCATAGAGCATCAAGTTCTTATGGAGCATTACAAACAATTTCTAGAATTTTCCAAACATATGCTGCATTAAATTCACTTCATCTATTCAGGACATATTACTTATAGTTTTGTGGGTGTGTGAGTAATGGTGAGTTAAGTTCCAAAGTGTGTTCTCATGAGTCGATTTCTTGTTTTTAATAATTATTTATTTACTTGGAGAGAGAGAGAGAGAGAGAGAGAGAGAGAGAGAGAGAGAGAGAGAGAGAGAGAGAATGGACACATCAGACCCTCTAGCTGCTGCAAATGAACTCTAGATGTATACACCACTTTGTTCATCTGGCTTTACTCGAGTATTGAGAAATCAAACCAAGATCATTGGGCTTTGCAGGCAAGTGCCTTAAACACTGAGCAATCTCTTCAGCCCTGATTTCTTGAAATATCTGTAGGAAGGATACTGGTTTAGTCGCGCCCCCCACCCCGTAGGCTCCAAAGATGATTTTAACTTATAGTGCAAGGATTAGAGTAAGTCTTGAGGGAAGGAAGAAAGAAAAGTAGATGTCACCTCACCTGGTGATAATAAGACTAAAAGAACTGTGAATACCCTCTTGAGGTAACCAGTAAGCAGACAGAGGAGAGTAAAATTCTTTGCTAGGTTGTGCTCAACGGGATGTGCAGGAGACCAACAATTTGAACTGAGCAGCCCTTGAAAGAAGCCTAACAAACAAACCAAAATGAAGCTGGTTATGCTGCCATTCCAGGCCACCAAGCTGAAACCAAGATGCTTATCCTATCTGAGAAATCAGGAAAAAGATAAAAACTAGAACCACAACATAATCCACTCTTGTTGGCAAAATGAAGAGGTCTTCCTCATTTTAACCCTTAAGCAAAAGTGACTGAGAGTAAATTGATATTCACCAATCAGCTTTTGCCCTGGAGTTCTGTTTCTTTGTTTCCAACTTAGAAAACCCAGTTTTGTAATTGCCTTGTGGAAACAGTTATTTTTATTTTGTAAAATGGATGCTGTCCAGATTCAAGAATCACAAATAAAAGCCAATTAGTAATGCCATTAAATTTGCTATGATCTTACCTTTTTGACATGTATAATGCATAATTCTTTCATAAGGAATAAGCCAATATTTTCTCTGGGCATAAGAATGTATTTTGAATAGCAAGGGTATTGGCAAATATTCAGTGTTTTAGCCTGCCTTGCAAAAGCTTTCAATGGATGAAATGTTTCTATAGCAGTGATGTTTTACTTGTATAAAATTAACCTAAGGAAGGCTAAGTTTGTTTTTTCATTGAACCACTTTTCTTTGTGGATTTTACAATGATGTGGAGCTACTTGAGAAATGAAGTTTTGGAATTTACAGTAAAGTTTATTATTTCTGATCCACTTTTTTGAGTATTGATTTATTTTTAAGCAGAGGAGAGAGAGAGACAGAGAGACGACAGACAGACAGACAGACAGACAGACAGACACACACACACACACAGACACACACACACAGAATGGGCACACCAGGGTTTCTAGACACTGCAAATGAACTCCAGATGCCACTTTATGCATCTGGTTTTAGATAGGTACTGGGAAATCAAATCCTGGTCCTTAGGCTTTGCAGGCAAGTGCCTCAACCACTGAGTCATCTCTCCATCCTCCAGATACTTTTTTTTAATAAGGTATAGTAGGCTGAATAATCAGCCCCTCAAAGATCTTCCTGCACTAATCACTGAAACTATGATCATGCCTGTGTTATTCTTTGTTCTCCAGAGGAGCAGAGCCCACAGAATGCACATATAAAATGGGATTTGCTAAACTAGCTCACAAGATTAGAGAGTGAATAATCTCTTGGAGGCCTTCTGTAGGCTGGAGAGCTGGGTTCAGAAACTGGAAGTCTCAGCATAGGAGAGCCTCAGGATGCATCCCATGTTTGAGGCAGGAATACTGGGACCTCCCTGAATAGGAGTTGATACAAACCCACATTCCAAACAAAGAATCAGCCAAGTCTTCAGAAGGCAGGTGAAGGCAGCAGCCACAAACACTCCTCCCTGAGGAGGGTTGAGCTTGTTAAGGATGGAACTTCCAGTTTCTTCAGTCCTTTGTTCATTCTAGGCCTCCAGACTATCAGACCACATTGCCCACATTCAGAGAGGGTCTTCCCTACTTATAACACATATGCCAATTGCTCCTGAAACACCCTCACAGATAGACCCAAATCATGCTTCACGCACTTTCTAGGCATCTCTCAATCCAGCCAAGCCAACAACCATGGTTACCATCAGGATACTACTTGGTATGGCAAGAGATTTCTCTAATATGACAGTGTCTTAAAGTAACACTGTTCTGTCTTGGATAGGGAGAATCAATATAGTAAAAATGGCAATCCTGCCAAAAGCAATCTACGATTCAATGCAATGCCAATAAAATTCCCAACCTCCTTCTTCACAGACATAGATAAAATAATCTCTAAATTTATTTGGAAGGATAAGAGACCTCAAGTAGCTAAAATTATTCTGAGTAAAAAAAATTACACAGGAGATACCACTTTAAAACATACTACAAAGCCATAGTAACTAAAACAGCATGGTATTGGCAGAAAAACAGACAGTCTGACCAATGGGATAGAATTGAAGACCCAGCCTTTAATGCAAGTAACTTCAGCTTCTTAGTCTTCGACAAGGGTGCCAACAATGTATGCTGGGCTAAAGATAGCATATTCAACAAATGGTGCTGGATAAATTGGATAAACATGAGTAAAAAAATGAAAATAGGCCCACTCCTTTCACCATGCACAAAGATCAACTCCAAATGGATCAGAGACCTCAATATTAACCATATAACACTAAAAACCCTAGAAGAAAAAATAGGAGGAAACCTACAGGAGATAAGAGTAGGGAATAAGTTCCTGAGCAAATCTCCAGTAGTCCAGGAAGTGCAACAGTCACTTAACCAATGGGACCTGATCAGACTCAGAAGCTTCTGTACAGACAAAAACATCGTTCTCAGAGTCAATAGACCCCCTTCAAACTGGGAGATGATTTTCGACAGCTACAACTCAGACAGGGGCCTAATTTCTAGAACCTACAGAGAACTCAAAAAAATTAATAACAAAAAAGCAAACTGCCCCCTCACAAAATGGGGCACTGATCTCAACAGAGAATTCACAGAGGAGGAAACACAAATGGCCTTTTCTCACCCGAGAAAGTGCTAAGCATCCTTAAGCATCAGGGAAATGCAAATCAAAACCACAATGACATACCACCTTTTCCCAGTCAGAATGGCAATCATAAAGAAAACCAACAACAATCATTGCTGGCGAGGATGTGGGGAAAAAGGAACCCTCATTCACTGCTGGTGGGATTGCAAACTTGTTCAACCGCTATGGAAAGCAGTGTGGAGATTTCTGAACAGAATGGACATAGAACTACCAATGGACCCAGCTATCCCTCTACTAGGCGTCTATCCACAAGATGTCACATCTCGACACAGAAACATTTGTACAACTGTATTTATAGCAGCTCAATTCATAATAGCCAAGAATTGGAATCAACTCAAATGCCCATCCATGGAGGAATGGACAGTGAAACTATGGTATATTTACATGATGGAATTTTACTCAGCTAAAAGGAAAAATGACATATTGAAATTTAGGAAAAAAATGGTCTGACTTCGAGCATATCTTACTAAGTGAACACTCAAAAGAACAGAGAATTGAACACCGAATATTCTCCCACATATGTGGTCCTTAACCAGGATCACCGTAAACTCTATGCAGACTAGTAGAAAGAAGTGAGAGGTTATGAATGAGGGGTAAGGGATGGGGGAGGGGAATGGCTTAAGCATGAGGCTAAACCATATCAGGTTCAAAAACATAAAATCCTCACAAGCATACTGTAACCTATTGAGAAAGTAGTGGGCGTCGACTGGCAAGAGGGGCCATGAGTGGTAGGGGAGAGAGTCTAAGCCTGTGAATAATTAGATCAGCCTGACAACCCCTGGTTCCAACCACTGGTTCCTTCCCTCACTGAGCTGTTGACCAAAGCAACCCATGAGGTTCCAACAACAAGACAGAACTCAGTCAAAGCTCTTGAGTGCCCTCCCCAGGCCTGAGGCAAAACCCTGTTGCTGAAGAAACCACAGAATGCCATAGACCAGCATCGAGAGACCCTTTGAGGTCTGGAATGGTATCCAGCTCCCAGAAGGCAGTTAGTGTAGTGCTGGAAGGCACTGCACAGGCTGCCAG